>JAMKQA010029447.1:0-43218 GCA_024699735.1 Posidonia australis
ATTATATGTTAAGTTCAAGGCATGCTTTATCTTGGTGCAAGAGTTGAAATTAAAGAAGAAGGGAAAGAGAGGACCTACCTCCCAAGGTGTTCCTTCTTCAGATATCAAAGATAATGGGAACCTTGTTGCTTTGGAAGGGCTGGCAATGCTTCAAAATATAAGGGAGTGCTTGAGAGAAAAGAGAGTGGATTGCAGAAAACAGTAGATAGCTTGCACTAGATCTTCTTCAAGGGTCCCAAATGGTTGCCTATGGGTGTCCTTATATAGGGATTTCTCATGGGTAACTCCTAGAGAATACAAGCAGCCTCGTAAACGAAGAGCCTGGGAAGATTCCATGACATATTCGTTGGCAAAGGTTACAAACATGGGAGGTGGAAAGCCAGCAGCCAGAGAAGTGGCTGTGCGCCAGCTTGGTGCGCCAGATAGGTGTGCTAGCTTGGTGCTCCAGCTAAGTGTGCCACTTATGTGCTCTGGCTTGGTGTGCTACCTAGGTGCTCA
Source organism: Posidonia australis (assembly GCA_024699735.1). Taxonomy (NCBI): domain Eukaryota; kingdom Viridiplantae; phylum Streptophyta; class Magnoliopsida; order Alismatales; family Posidoniaceae; genus Posidonia; species Posidonia australis. The sequence continues at coordinate 499 of JAMKQA010029447.1, forward strand.
AGCTAGGTGCTCAATATTGGTGCTCTACCTTGGTGCTCTGGCTTGGTGCTCTAGTTTGGTGCTCTAACTTGGTGCTCTCCCCTATCTGTTTGAATTTCTAGTTAGGCTGTGGACCTACCATAGGTTTGGGATTGGTTTAGCTAATGGGATTCAAAAAGTGGTTGGGTTAGCCACATCCAAAGCAACATCTGGAAAGTTTATCAATGAACCACCTCAAAATTAGGGTGTCTACAGATGGCAAATACAAAAAAAGGAAGAAAACACACAATCATGACATTCAAACACTCAACCAACAAGCAAAAGGCATGAGCATGGCATGTGTTAGTGTAGTGCTCACATGTAAGTGAAGAAAAGCAACCATCATAACAAAAGGCTTGAATCAGGTCATGTGCATGTGCTGTGGCATAGCAATAGTTTAAAAGGCATGTACAGTCAACTATGTACAAACAAATAGAATGAGCAAACAAACACAAGGTATACAGACCAAAGACAAGCAAGAAAACCAAAATGAAAGCTAGAATCTGGTTATCCCCAGCAAAGTCATCAGTTCCTATGATCATGCCGGTGGAACCCTGCACGACTTCTTGGTGCGTGGAAACACACGAGGAGTCCCGATATGGTCATGACGAAGATGGTGAATCCGAAGAAGGAGACTAGACTTGGAAACACCAAAGAAAGATAAGAAAAGGGTAAGGAAAAGGAGTCGCCACCTAATCTTTTAATGGAAAGACAAAAAAAACCAAACACAAAGGAAAAACCTAAAGAAATCAATGCGAAGAAAACACATGTATGCTCCATGCCTAAAGGATGTAGTGGACAAATCAATGTGGGCCAGAGGAAGGGTAAGGATTCTTGTTACGCATGGGGAAGGTGTTAGGCACCCCCATGCACCCGAAGAATTCGGTCTTTCGAGGTTTCCTGCTTGCTAATGGTCTGTTGTGTGCATGCTTGTCTACTTTGAATGCACATGAATGCAAAAACATGCCAAGTCAAAGAGAAGAAAAGAAATAATAAGGAAAATAATTAAAAATGACATTTTACTGTACGCCCTTAGCAATGAGAAAAATCATGAAAATCAAGAATACTCTGAAAGCATCACGTAAATCAGCGAAAACTTAAAGAAATCTGAGAAAATCAAATGGGAGAAAATAATCCTCATTCGGGTCAATGTCGGCATTGTCAAGTTTGTTAATGTACGACCTTAGGCGATGAAAATCCAAATCAAATCAAAATCGTGAAAATCGAAAGAAATCCAGGAAATAATGTGAAAACAAAGTTTGAAATAAGTTGGAAATGCGTACATGATGCAAGAAAGAAGGCATGAGGATATATACATGAAAAAGGGTAACAAAATGTACAAAAAGAAAGCATGTGTGAAATATGTAAATTTCTAGGGGCCTCTGTGCAAAAATCACATGCCCTGAGTAAAGGCTGAGATTCCAAGGCTAAATCAGCTAAGATGTTTAAGAAAACACGTTCTATGCAATTTTAAAGAAGTAGGGGGTTAAATGTGCAAAACTGTGCATTTTTGGTAAAATTAGGACTCCTAGGGGCAAATCTATAATTTTGTCAGCAAAACATGTGTTTAATGCAATTTTGAAGAAATTCAAGGTTAAAAGTGCAAAATAGTGGACTCATGGTTGAAAACATGAATCTTGAGGGACTGATTTGCAAATATGCCAATAAAAACAATGCATTCAGTGTAAATTCAGTGAAGTTCAGGATTTAAAATGAAATTTTGAACACATTTGAGTAAAAAATTAAATCTCTATGGTTTAATTTGCAATTGTGCCAGGAAAACATGCATTCAGAACACTTTTAATGAAATCCAGGGTTTTCTGTGCAAATTATAGACTTAAAATGAATTAAAAGTAAATCAGAGGGTTTTATGTCAAAAATTAAAGCTTGGAAAACATTAACAAAAATGTTCAAGGGTCACACTTCAATTTTACAAAACAAATCATTATTAAAATGATTAAAAAAACTAGTGTAGGGACCTAAAAGCAAAATAAAAGGACCTAATTGCAAGAAAAGAAAAGAAAAAGAAGTTTCTTCAAAAAGAAGTTTTTAAAACACACCAGACAGTCACCGGCGATCGCATCTCACCAGCGACGATGACTGGGACATGATCCCAGGCCTCCCCGATGCCCGATCTGGCATCCAAGCACACTGTGAGCAAGAGGGAAGAAATAAAGGAAGATCTAGTGGCTCGAATTGGGCGTTGAATGACCTAGGTCTCCTCCCCACCTCATTCGCTAACGTCGCGACTCCGGCGACAGTGACGAGGAAGAAAGGGTCACTGGAGGCTAGGCGTGGCGCTCCAGGGCTCCAGGAGGGTTGAGGGCGCGGAGAGGAAGAAATCCCACCACTCAGAGGCAAGAATGGCACCGCCCACTCCCTTCCCGATCAAGATTGCCATCATCTCTGGCGATGGCGACTACAGAGGTCGTTCGAGGCTCGAGCTGAGGTGTGGAAGCTTCTGATGGCCTAAGGGAAAGGAGGAGGAGGTGTCTTGATGCTCTGGAGTGAGCCACGAGGTGGGAGGCGCCCAATGGAGATCTACTGTAAATCTTCTTCTCCACCGATGACGAGGACAACAGTCGACGGGCTTCTCCTGGAGGCCTCCAGAGTGGGTGTCATGACGTCCAGAGAGGTGGAGAAACATGGGGGAGAAAAACCTATCCGATCCTTAACCTTTAGGACACGGGATGCCTATTGGACTCACGCCTCCACCCCACTCACTAGAGAAATGGGTCTGGCGACCCATAGAATCTGTATTTCCGACCAGGGAGCTCAATTCCCCTTTGGAAAAAGCCTAGGGAGGTTGAGGAGGACCTAGGAAACAAAATACAACCAAAATTAGATAAATCAGTGGCCTTACCTGAGCTGGAAGTTGAGATGGCCGTCGGAGCTCGCTGGAGCTGGCCTGGGCTCTGAATTTCCTCCTCCCTGAGCTTCCTCTCTAATCTGAGCTTCCTCTGGTTGCTCTGGTTGGAACAATTCTCCTTGGTTGCTCTTCTCTCAAACTTTTCAAGTTTTTTTCTCCTTTTTCGCCCCTTTTTCTCTTGCAAATGGGGGGTATTTATAGGCTTGCAATGGCTAGGTAGTTTGTTATGGGTTATTATGAGTGGTTAGAGGTTGTTATGGTGGAGTGGGAAGTGGTTAGGGTTGTTATGGTGGAATGGGAAGTGGTTAGGGTTGTTATGGTGGAGTGAGAATTAGGTAGGATTTTGGATTAGGGTTTAGGGTTAGATTGAGGGTTTTAGGCTAGGGTTTGCTAAGCCTATGGTTTTAGACTAGGGTTTAGGCTAGCCTAGGGTTTTGGATTTAGGGTTAGGTCTAAGGTTTAAGACTAAGGTTTGCTAAGCCTAGGGTTTTAGACTAGGGTTTTGGCTAGGTCTTGGGCTTTAGACTAGGTCTAGGGTTTTGGGCTAGGGTTTAGGTTTAGGGTTCAGCTACAAGCATATGGAGTGTCTACACTTTGGATGGTATTCCAAAGTTCCTATAGCAGGAATAATTGCCACACTAACCCTAGATTAAGTAGAAGTTCATACTTAGCTCAGACCTGGATTAGAAATGTTAATCCGGACTTAACAATCTAATACCAGTAATTAAACATGATTAGTGATTTTAAGCATAGATTAGGGTTTTTATGTGGACGATTCCTCTTTTTTTATATTTGTATATTTTGGATTTTTTGTCAACCTTTTCCTCAACTTGGGTTAATTAGGATAGTTTTTGGGGTCACTTGCTTCGCAAGGTGAAAACATGATTTACACCTATCATCTAGTCTAGTTATCAGCTTATGATGGTAGTTGTGGTTGGTTGAAAACTTCCCCTATGATTAGGCCCACTCCATAGACCTCTAGTCCCATGGCTTCCTACTAGAGTTTAGTTTTCAAAGTGGTTTTGGATAGTAGATCTTTGCACTTGGATTTCTCTCGAGTAACAAAGACCAAATTTTGCTTGGATGAAGTGGTGATTTTTGTCTTAGTTTTGATTTCTAAATTAGCTTCAAGGTGTTCTTCATGATTTCACTTGGTTTGTCAAGTTACAAAAAAATTTAACTATAGGGTACGATAGGCTATTAAGGACCTTCATCCTGTGGTACTTAGGTCACCCTTATTGTGAAAATGGTAGTATAGTGATAGTGGTTGTGCAAGTGTAAGTGAATATGCAAATGATTGGAAAAATTTTGAAAATACTGAATAACGATGATGGGGTGTCTACAGTGTACTTCTTGTCAACTTGATAAGCTTCCTTTTTCCAAGTCTTCTACTAACAGCATCAATTGTTAATTGTAATTGTCTTCACAAGCATTATGCTTTAATAATAGATGATTTTACCAGATACTCATGATTGTTTCCCTTGAGGGTTAAATCTGAATTTTCGTATGTGTTCATACGATTTAAAGCTCAAGTTGAGAATTTCTTTTACATCATGAGATCAGATGGAGGAGGAGAACTTACTAGTTCTGCGTTATCTAAGTTTTTAGTGGAGAATGGGATTACTCACCAATTTTCATGCCATCGTACAACTGAGCAAAATGGAATGGTTGAGAGAAAGCACAAGCTTAATGTTGAAACAGGTCTTAGTCTCTTGGCCTACTCCAAAATGTCAAAATCTTTTTGTGTTGAAGCTTTCCATACTACGACATATCTTATCAATAGAATGCCTATTGTTTCTTCCTTTTCTACTCCTTTTGATGTACCTTTTTAGTATCCTCTTGACTACACCAATTTTAAATCATTTGGTTGTTTATGTTTTCCATCACTCAAATCTTATAATTCAACCAAGTTAGATTTTAAGTCTCTTGAGTGTATTTTTATAGAATATAGTCAAGAGTCATAAAGGCTATAAATGTTAGCATATTCCTACTAAAAGAATCTACATTTCTAGACATGTTAGATTTGATAAAAAAATTATCCTTTTTCCACTACTTTAGCATCAACCTCATCAAATGTTTATCTATTGAAAATCTTGCTAACTCTTGATTTCCATCTTCTACTACATTTGATTCACTTTGGAATTCATCTAATGTTTTACTTAGTTTTGCTAGTCCATTAGTTCAAAGTTCTGAGCTTACAGCTTCAAATTAGGATGTTGATGTACCTGATCAGGCATCTTCAATTAATATTTCTCAAACATTTTCTAATCCATCAAGTCAAATTTCTGATCCTCCTATTTCATCTCCTGTTGCTTCTGAGTATGATCCTATTGTTCCATCCTCTATGTCTACTCATCCTATGGTAACAAGGTCTGAGTTAGGTGTTTCTAAAAGAACAGTTTATCTCAGCACTGGACATCCAATTGCATTTGCCTTTCTTGCAACTCAAATATCTGAAACATCTTGTTATACTCAAGCTTCTAAATTTTCTCATAGGAGAAGTGCTATTGATCAAGAATTCTCTTATCTACTTCAACAAGGAACCTGGAATTTAGTTCCATTTCAGTCACATATGAACAAGATTCTAAATGTGAGTTTCATGTCAAATTTCGGTTAACTGAAAAGAAGACACATGTCGATGAAATGTCGACAAGTCAGTATCATATTAGTGGAAACATAATAAAAAAATCCACATTTGTTCACAAAACCTCCAAGTTGATGTCGTGTCGGAGTCGTGCCAGTAAATTGAAAATAAGACAATATCATCATTACTCTGTCTTTGAAGAAGGTGTGGTTCATCCCTCTTCCCATATCACTTTTAAAAAAATCCTTTATGTACTGACTTTCCCGTTAACTTACTTTCTATTAGTGCTATTATCTACCAACTTTACTATTCTATAACTTTTTCCCCCTATCATTGTACTTTTCAGGATCTGCAAATAAAGAGGAGAATTGGTCTAGACCGTGAACATAGTCGTAGCATTTACATGTTGGTCCAGGATGATATACGTAGTAGATTGGCGTCTGCTACAGCTACTGCAGACTCCTCGTTGTTATGACATTGTTGTCTTGGTCACCTATCACATCGCAATCTACAACAGACTCTCCCTTGGATCACCGTTGAGTCATTTATTTGTAAATCATGTCATTTAGGTAAGCAACATCGAATTACCTATAAACGGTCTAAGTTGTCTAGTAGTCAAGATCCCTTTGATTTAGTTTATTGTAATATCTGAGACCTACTCGTAGTGTGTCAACGTCTGATTTTTGTTATTATATTGTATTTGTAGATGACTATTCAAGAATTTCTTGGGTGTACCTCTTGAAAGATAGACATCATGTGATTGGCATTGTCAAGAAGTTGAAATAATAAATCAGTTTTTTATTAGTCAAAAATCTTTTGAACTGACAATGCTCTTGAATTTGTTTAGATGGATGTGAAAAATTGTTATGCTTCATTAGGAATCCTTCATCAAACCTCTTTTCCACATACCTTTCAGCAAAAGAAGGCGGTTGAACACAGACATAGTTACATAATTGACATCACCTGCACCATTTTGCTTCAAATGAATGTTTTAAAATCATTCTAGTCAGACGTCGTTCTTACAGCAACTCACCTTATTAATAGTCTGCCCTCTACACCTCTTCATGGTGAAATTCCACTTCAACATTTGTATCTTGATAGAAAGTCTTCAATCTTCCTCTAAAGGTGTTTGGGTGTGTTACCTATGTTTAAGGTCTTGATAAGTTAACTCCTCAGTCTCTTCGATGTGCCTTTGTGGAATGTTCTAGAACTCAAAAAGGATACAGATGCTACCATCCACCCAATCATCGTTACCTTGTGTTTGCTAATGTCACTTTTTGGGAGTCTAAGTCCTACTTTGATTCTTCTGCCTCTCTGACTACACCTACTACTAGTTTAGTTCCTTTCCCTGTTGAAATTGTGGATACAGAGGGTGTTCAATGGCAATCTTTGCAGGAAAATATGCCTCATCCGCTACAGGTTTATCATCAATGATGCAACATGCTTACACCAACTCAGATTGAGCCACCACTCTCCTCTACAAATCTTCCACCACAAGAGATCTTGATATAGCCATTTCCTTGAGCAAAGGTACATGGTCTTCCACTGTCCATTCTATTTTTACTTTTGTTATCTATGATTTCCTTCACCCCTCCTTTCACTAGTTTGCCTTGTCTATATCCACAGCATTTATAGTCAAGAACTATCAAGAAACGCTGCTTCTACTACATTGGAAGACAACCATGGATGAAGAGCTGTAAGCCTTATTTACTCGTGGTACATGGGATTTAGTTGCTCAACCTCGAGGAACTAGTATTATTAGTTGATGGTGGGTATTCAATATCAAGTATAATCCCGATGGTTCTATGGACAGATACAAAGCGAGATTGGTTGTTTGTAGTTTCATATAGTCTTATGGCATTGATTATGAAAAGACCTTTTCTCCAATAGCTCACTTGAATTCTATTCAGGTTAACTTATCAGTTGTTGTCAATCACTAATGAAATATACACCAACTTGATATGAAGAATGCTTTCCTCTACGATAATTTGGCAAAATGGGTACACATAGAGCAACCCTCTGCATATGTTACTCAAGAGGAGAACAATGCATCTTCTCAAAAAAGCCATATATGGCCTGAAGTAGAGTCCAAGAGTATGGTTTAATAAATTCAGCAAAGTAGTGATGTGTTATGAGTTCAAAAGATGTGTTGTAAATCATTCAGTGTTCATCATTAAAGAAACTAATAATTGTGTATTGTTGGAAATATATGTGGATGGCATTATTCTTACAAGAAGTAATATTACAGGTATCAGAGATCAAAAAAATATTTGTAGCAACATTTCACTACAAAGGACATGGAACATCCTAAGTACTTTCTAGAGATTAAGTTTGCTTATGTTAAAGGGAAGATGGTGCTACTTCAGAGAAAATATATACTTGATCTTCTCTAAGAGACAGGACTCACAAGATGTAAGCCAGAAAGTGCTCCCATTGATCCAACACTAGCTTTCTGGGATAGTTCTACAAGCATATATGAGGATGCTAGCAAATACAAACAGCTAATTGGCAAACTGATGCACCTGACTGTGACACATCTAGATATCCCATATGTTGTTAGACTTCTCAATCAATTCATGCATGAATCCAGAAAGGTTCATGCACCTATGTGGGCGAAAATCTGGTAACCTAGCGGAGCAAAAAGCATAATGTAATATCACGATCTAGTGCAAAAGTTGAGTACTATTCCATGACACAGACAACTTATGAGATGGTCTGGCTTAAGTCCTTGTTAATGCTTGATTTCCCTTTAAGAACTCCCATAACCATGCATTACAATAAACGGGCAATGATCTTCATTACAATTAATCCTACTTTCACAAATGCACTAAGCATATTGAAGTGGACTACCATTACATTCGTGACTTGGTAATGAAAGGAGTTATTTGCACCCCATATACTCAATCAGCAGAGTAGCTAGCAGATATCTTCACCAAAGGATTGAGTGTTGGGGGGTTTGAATCTTAATGTAACAAGCTCGACATAATTAATATCTGTGTTCCAACTTGAGAGTGTGTGTTAGCATTATGTTATATAGGTTATGTCTCATATGGATACCTATTATATGTATATCCATGTATGGGATAAATCCTATATATATATTGTGACCATGCCTACCCGGGGATCCGACGCGGAGTCGCGCCAGAGGGAGGAGGTCACAACCATGCTAAGATGGCGAAGGCGCAAGATAGGATAAAACGAAACAGAAAAGGAGTCGCCACCTAGTCTTTTAAGGGAAAGACGAGAAAAACCACAAACAAACCACAAAGGATGAATGCATGAGATGCAAATGTGAAGGCCAGATGTCTACAAACCAGAGGATGTGTAAGGATTCCTATTACGCACGGGAAAGGTGTTAGGCACCCCCGTGCTCCCAAGAAACTCGGTCTTTCTAGTCTAACTCGCTTGCTAAAAGCTGGATGAATGCTTGTTAAGCCTAGATCGTGTTCTAAACATGCTAATATGAATGCCAAGACAATACTATATGGATGTGCAAGATGATATGTGAAAACTGTGAAGAAATCCACAAAAAATATCGCAATCATGAAAAACGACACGACAAAGAAAATCACATGAAATAACAAGGTTTTTGGCGGGAATGGCTTGAAAAATCATACAAGCCTCAAGAAAGTTAAAAATACAACCAACTCAAGTCATCGGAGTTAAAGAAAACATCGCGGAAATCAAGATGGGAAAACTGTAAAGAAGTCCGCGTAAAACTGGTAAACTATGACATGTGAAGAAATTCACATAAAATGATGATGTTTTGGTAAAGAAAGGCTCAGAAAATCACACCAATGTCAAGGGGATCAAAAATACAACAGACCCAAATCAATAGAAGTGCAGAAAACACCATGGAGATCCGAATGGAAAAATTGCAAAGAAACCCACATAAAACAGACAAACGACGACATACGAAGAAAATCACATAAAATGACAATGTTTTTTGGAAGGAATGCCTCGAAAAACCATACTGATATCAAAGAGATAAAAAGTGGAGTCAACACAGGTCCTTGAAATCATGGAAAAAGTCGTGAAAATCAAAAAAGGAGAAATAATCCGCAAATGGGCCAATGTGGGCCTTTCGATCAGTTCGTGTACGCCCTCGGGGGATGAAATTCAAATTGAATTGAGACAATTCGAAACATAGGAGTAAAGAAAATCAAATCGAATGTCAGATAAGGGACTTCGAAAACAAAGTGAACAAAAATCCACGAAAGAAACACATGAGATGTAGGCTTACTAGAAAGAGATGGACTGATACGCAAATGCAACAAAAAGCTATATAAAATGCATGAATGTGTACCTAAGTGTGTAAAAAGTGCTAAGGAATGACTTGGACAAGAATTATGCAAGACTGAGTGTAAAAACTAACATGTAGGTGCATGAATTAGTGGCACAAGGGCAATTTGATCATTTTAATGGACAGATGTGATAATTGCATGTATGGGGATGATGTATGGTCTGAGATATGCCAAAATGTACGCAAAATGTCTAGAAAATGTTACTGGCAAGAAAACATAAAGAGAAAAAACAACAAAATGATGTAAACATAATAAAGGACAAACGCAAGGACTAAAATGCAAAATTCGCGAAAAAAAAGGGAAAATCATGATTAAAACATATTCAATGGCCTCTGTCCTAGTGTGCAAATGATGAATCGAATGACAATGTGGCACTGAGATGTGTAAAAATTGCACCTTGGTAGTTTCCTGAAAACTCAGGATCTAAAGTGCAAAATTCAAACATAAGTGCAAATAGGATTAAGTTATGAAACTAAAGATCAATTTACAATGTAAACATGATTTTAAAGGGAATCTATGATTAAATGCAGGATATGAAATGCAATAAGTGAAAAATATCAAAAATACGTGAGAAAACATTTAAAACCCTAAATGATGGATTTAAAATTAATCTAAGGGTCAAGATGCAAATTGTCTATGTTCAGGGATTGTTTGTTAATAACCCAAGGGACTGTATGCAAATTTATAGGGCTTAAATGTGATAAAAAAATGGACTTTTATGTTGATTAGTGCATTTATGTAATTTCTCAGGGTCATTATGCAAATTTTCCAAGAAGAACTCATTTTTAAAAACTCTAGGGGGCTTATTGTAAAAACTCAGGACCTAAATGCAAAGAAATCATGATCTCAGGGACCTAAATGTGATAAAACATGCATGAATGCAATAAAGATAGAAAATTAAAATATGCAGGGAGCTATATGCAATATTCTCAAGAAAAATAAAAGAAACTAAAAGTTATTTAAACTGTAGGGGCTTAAACGTAAAAAAAAGGACTGAAAGTTAATAGAGGGAGGACCTAAATGTAAAAACCTATAACTAACAGACCTAATCCAAACCCCTCCTCTATGAAGTTCACCGGCGCTCCAATCGTCGGCGCTCCAATCGTCGACGCTCCAATCGCCGGCGAGGACCCCGACGAGGCCTTGGCGGTGACACAACAACGGGAGGGCTCCGGAGACGGTCCAGGAAGATGTAGGGAGGCCCGAAGAAGATCTCTAGCGGGTTGGTCAATGCTGGGGAAGCCTGGGAAGCTCTCCCCACCTCTAGCTCAGGTGATGGGTCGTCGACGCCAGAGAAGACGACGACGAGACGGCTGGAGACGACGCTGTGGCTAGGACAGCATGGCGAGGGTCGGATAAGCTCCGGGGTGATGTGGCAAACATTCCAGAGTCATCAGGCGACTTCGTGAGCGAGGGAGTCATCCGCCCCGTCTCCCTGTCGACGGTGGTGGTGATGGTGGGTCGTCGGGGCGTTGCGGCGATCCAGGCGGCGAGACGAAGGCTCTCTGGAGTTCGTGGGGGCCTGAGGATCGTCAGGGAAGTGCGCGGAGGTTACGGCGGTGCTTGGAGGATTCCAGTGCTTCGACGGCGTCGGTCCGCAGTTGCAGGGCAGCGGCGCGATGATTCTCAGGCACGGGAGGCCTGAGGCTCCTCCCCTGAGTGATGGAAACTCAGGGAGAAAGAGGAGGAAGAAGGAGGAGAGGCCCACGAGGCCTCACCCGGAGCCAAGAAGCCACTGGCTTCCCCGGCAACGGAGAACCCATCACTAGAGGGAAGGAAGGTGAAGGGCAAGGGCAGCCCACTCTAGCGACACCCGTCCGGAAGACTCGACCTAGCCTGACAGGACTAAAAGGAAAAGACTTAGAACTAAAAGGGGAGGGGGGTACCTCACTGTTGTTCTCCCGATGAGGCTCGTCGGCGACGCTCCTCAGGTGGTTGCTCCGACGGAGATGGTTGGGGTTCTGGGTTGCGAAAATGGGTGGAAGGAGGTGCTCTGGATGTGTGGAAGAGTGTTGGGTCTCTAGTCGTTTGGGTGCGGGGATTTTCTCTGGGGATCGAAGTGCTTGAAAAAGATCCCTGGTGGGCCGTCAACGGCGAGGATTTATACACCGACGATGCTTTCCAGGGTCGTTGATCCTCCTCCCTCTAGCAGATGAGCGCCGTTGGATCAGGCGTGAGCTAAAGGAGGTTGGTCGGAGATCGCGGGGCCCTGGGAATCGCTCTGAAGTTCACTGGACATCGTTAGAGTTCTCGCCGGAAACATCAGGGGTTGCCAAAAAACTCGGGGTCGTTGGAATTATTTTGTTAGTTTATAAAGTTTTTTATTGAAGTTGTATTGGACCTAACAATTGGGCTTAGGGTTTTTAGGGTTTTTCTAGTTTTTTTTTTTTTAAGGTTCTTTTTTAAGGTTTTTAATAGATTTTGGGTTTTAGATTTACGCTTTTTATTTATGTTTTATGATTTTAATTAAATTTCTGATTTTGTGATTTAAGGTTTAATTAATTGGTTTTAAATTAGGGTTTTGATTATTTTAGGTTTTTTTGTTTTATTTTTGTTTTGGAATTTTTTAGGGATTTTAGGGTTTTGATTCTTTAATTTTTCGATTTTGTTTAATTAGGGTTTTAAATTAGGGTTTTAGGTTTTTGTTTTAGTTTTAAGGTTTGGTTTTTTTTCTTTTGTTTTGGGTTTTCAATTATTTGTTTTGATGGTTTTAGTTTTAGGATTTTATGATTTTAATTAAGACTTTGATTTTTTAAATTTTTGGATTTTGTTATTTTAGGGTTTTGTGATTTAATTAGTTGATTTTAGATTAGGGTTTTGAGTTTAATTTAGGGTTTTTTCTAAATTTAAATGGGTTAAAGTTTTGTGTTTGAGTTTTAATTTTGATTTAATTAGTTTTTTACTTGATTTAATTAGGGGTTTAGCTTAAATTTTGGTTTAATTGGGTTTTGCTTGATTTTTGTGTGGATTAGAGTTTCTTTTTTAATTAGATTTAAGTTTTAATGGATTTTATTGAATTTTGCTTGATTATGGTTTTTCTTGGATTTTAAATGGTTTACATAGATTTTAACTTCAATTAGGGTTTTTATTTGATAAATTAGGGTTTTCACTTGATTAATTGGATTTTAAGTGGATTTTAGTTAACTAGGGTTTTTATTTGATTAATTAGGATTTTCACTTGATTAATTGGATTTTAAGTGGATTTTATTTAATTAGGGTTTTTATTTGATTAATTAGGATTTTCACTTGAATAGTTGGATTTTAAGTGGATTCAAGTGGATTTTATTTAGTTTTGACTTTAATTGGATTTTCTGTTTGATTGATTTGGATTTTAAGTATTTTAAATGACTTTTGTTTGGTTTCAATTCTTAATTATTGTTTCTTGCTATGATTAGGTTAGAGTGAACTAGTGTGGGCCTGACAGGGCTTGTGTGGGCTTAAGTGAACCTATGGGTTTAGGGTTTTGGTGAACGCAACCAGAGCATCTTCTAGAGAAACCTACTACCAAGTGACTGCAAAATCGAAGTGTCTACATATATATAACTATTTTGCTTATCAATAATTGATATTCACTTTCTCCCTAACTACAACAAAAGACAAGGGATCCTTGTCATACATTTTGGGTATCATGGTTACCAAATAGAAATCATGCCTGTTGCTGGATCAATCTAAATATATTCTTAATTTGCTGGATAAGGCAGATAGTCCTGGTTGAAAACCAGTTACTTCATTTGTTGGATTATCTAAGCTAGATGCTAAAAGGTTTCCTCTCTCTTATCCTACCATGTACAAAAGTCAAGGAGGAGTTTTACAGTATGTCATTTTAACAATGTTTGATATTGCGTTTGTCGTCAATCAAGTTTGTCGATTTTTACAAAATCCTACTGATATTCATATGACTGCAATTAAGAGAATTTTGAGGTTTCTAAAAGTAACTTGGACTATGAAAATGAAGTTCACTCCTGGTCCTATCACTCTATCTGCCTATTGTGAAATAGATTGGGCAGGTTGTCTAATATCTTGAAGGTCAACAAATGGTTATTGTGTATATATTGGGAATAATGCTATTTCTTGGTCTGAAAAGAAGCAGCCTACAATATCAAGGTCCTCTACTAATGCTGAACGTCACTGTCTTGCTATAACAACAGCTAAGATCTATTGGCTATGTTCATTATTAACGGAAATGCATATTTCATTGGATTCACCTCTAGTATTATTCTGTGATAATGTTTCTACAATATCTTTAACGATGAATCCTTTATTTCATGATTTAACAAAGCATACAGAAATAGACTATCATTTTGTTAGAGAAAAGGTTTCCAAAAATCAAGTTAAAATGCATTATGTTTCCACTAAGGAACAAGTTGCTAATATTCTTACAAAGGGCCTTCATCCATTCAGAGTCAAGTATCTTCAGTGTGAACTCAATCTCGTTTCTTGAGAGTTGAGTTTGATGGAGGTTGATAAGCATGGTGTAATAAATAGTAGTGATTAGTTAGTTGATTAGTTGGAGAGTTTGTTAGATGATTATTTCTGTTACAAATTTTTTTATTCTATTAGACTTAGTTTGTTATAGCACATTCATGTAAACTCTCTTATATAAATAGAATACATGATTCATCTCTTCAGTCAGTTAAGAAGAGAAACCATTTCCATAATTGTTGTAGAGCTCTGAGCTAGCTTAGAGCTCAAGAGCTTCTTCTATCTTCATTGTATTGAAGCTTTCATAAATGATTATTCCAAATTAAAATATGCATCAGAAAGTTAAGTGGAGTAGATCAACAACTTGATCAAAAAATTACCACCATGTAAAAACCATATTTAGCAACTTAAGGTGTGTTGCAATAGAAGGCACCACTATGCCTGAAATTGGAATGGCAATGAAACCTAAAATTGAATGAGATGAGGGATCAGATCCTAAAATTGGAACCCTAAAATTTATTCGATGGTTGCATAACATTTCAATCGGAAAGGGAAATAGGGAGGGGGATCATATCCTATTAAAATACATGTATTGACATGTAAAACGATACCTTGCAGTGGTGGAGCACACGTCAATGTTGTGCAATGATGCCACTCCGTCGGTGAAGTGGATGACCTGCAATTCAAATAGTACCTACCGCACCAAGGTGAAGTGGACGACCCAACGCCAAGGAGGAGGAGGACACACCAGTGTTCGTGAAGAACAATCAATCTTCCAGAGGATGAGAACAAGAACATGAAGGAAGAAGAATGATCAGTAACAATAGAGGTGAGAGGGAATAGTGAACAATAGAGATGAGAAGAAAGAGGATGGTGTACTTGAAAATTAAAAATACGGATATTTTCATCGTTACAAGAATAATCAGTATTAGTGAACTCAGGGACCGTAGTTAATACTAAACAATATTGTAAACAAATGTTGTAAAATTCTTAGATGTAGGCATAAAACTTTACCTATTAAATACCTAAGTCTACCTCTCCACTATAGGAAGGCCTCATACGATGACTGGTCTCCTATATTAGATAAAGTTAACTCAGATCTTGCTACTTGGAAGGTCAAGTACTTATCTATGGGAGGCAGACTAACACAATTGAACTCAGTTTTGACAGCTACACCAACATATTACCTATTAGTCTTGCATCTCCCCACTAAGGTAGAGCTAGAATTAGACAGATTGAGGTGTAGATTCTTGTGGAATTCCTCTTCAACAAATAAGAAAGGATGCCACTTAGCCAAATGTGAGATGTTATGTAGATCAAAAAATAATGGAGGCTAGAGTATCATTAATCTTAGACTTTTTAACATTGCATTAAAATGCAAACTACTATGTCAGTTTCTTTCAAACAACTCTAAACATATGTGAATTAGCCTAATTAAGGCTAGATACTACCGTACTTTTAAGATTGGAAGCCTTTTAAACACTTAAGATGGTAAGAGATCCCTACTTTTGGTAAACCTAAAAAACGACTTTAATGTTCTTAATGTTTTTACAAGATTTTCTTTGAATAACGGTAAAAATGTAATTTTCTGAGAAAACAAATGGAAGGGAGATGTTTCGACTAAAAGCAGACTCCTTGAATTGTTTCGAATATGTAATGAAAAAAAAAAGTAGTGTTAAGTGAATGTTGGATAAATATAATTACTCCTTTGATACCTGCTTTAAGCTAGAAGATACAAGATTACTAAACATTGATACTCTTCAACAGCAACTAGATAAATTTTCAAATATTATCAATACAATAAATCTTACTGAGGAGGAGGACAAAATAAAATGGATACTTACTCCTAATAACATCTTCTCTGTTAAAAGTTGTTATGACAAAATAACTACTGGGAGATTAAGAATCAGACTATATCACATACTTTGGAAAATCAAGATTCTCTTGAAGATTAAAACTTTATATGGTTAGTTGTGAATAACAAAATCCTTTCTAAACAAAACCTAGAAAAAAAGGGATAAAAAGGTAACATTAACTGCCTATCTTGCAATATGAGAAAAGAAAGTGTTGACATATCCTAATGGACTGTTCTTTTGCACAGAAAATTTGAAGTTTCTTTTTATTCTAACTTTGTAACTATGCTTAACACAAATTTGGATAATTGCCTACTCATGGATAATTACATGAAATTTTCTAAGAATCATAGTCTTTGAACATTACTTGTACCTGTAGTCTGATAGAATCTTTGATTACAAAGAAATAATCTGATATTCATAAACTTAACAAAATCTACACATTATACTATATTTTGTATCATTTCACTGACAATTTTAAACAGAAGATACTACTCCTAATTCGTGTAATGAAGAAATTACTCATATTTTAGAAAGAATACAGAATAAATGAAAGGCATACCAGACTTATATGGCGACTCAGTCCATCGCAACATCCATTGGACTTACCATTCCTTCCTTTGGTCCTCCTGCTCCTACCATCGTCCAACCAAGTGTTGACGTGTCAATCCCATATGACCAGACTTATATGGCGACTCAGTCCATCGCATCATCCATTGGACTTACCATTCCTTCCTTTGGTCCTCCTGCTCCTACTATCGTCCAAGTGGTCAATCCCATATGACCTTTTCCATCGAGGATTAGGTAGTGATATTTAGTAGTCTTATATGAAACATTAAGACTCAATATGTTATAGAACTATCAAGACCTTTAAGTTTTTGTAAACTTTTATGCAATCCTTAAGAAACAATTTTTGTATACCATTAAATTTTAGGCACGTTCTTCACTTGACAGTGGACTCATAGTCAAATAAATTTTTAAATTATTAATATATATAATAATTTATCGGTTCCAAAAAAAAAAAAAAGCAAGGAAGATGTAAGATTAGTCATCCATCAATTCACTTATCATTTCAACCAATTCTGAGCAAAACACAACAGAAGTTTGTTGACTTTGTTCTAGAACCAGAAGAAGCCCTATAATATAATAAATGTACCTAGCTAAGGGTTTGTCAATTAGAGATATCTACATCAAAACATAGCAGCGCATGCACAACTCCCCCTCGTTGCTAATATAGCTTACTCCATATTCTTTGCTTGCAAAGGAAAAATAAGCTTGTAGTCTCTTCTTTGAAGACCCTTGGAGAGAATCAAACAAAACCTGTAACATTGCCAGAAGTGAGCTATTAATGCAAAATATGGTGAAAAATAAGCTAATTAAACGCATCCATGTAGTTAAGACCACAAGGCATGCTGCATGATATATTTCCGCAGATATAGATCATCCATGATAAGATTGGAGGGTGGTGTTTGGAGGTTGGGAAGCAATATATACTAGAAAAAGGCAATTAAATGATAAAGTGGAAATACTTAATTCGGTCCATACTGTAGTGAGAATACTTTATTCAGTCAGGTCGTTGCTATTGCCAGAATACTTGGCTCTCACAAAATAAGATGAGCGCAAAGAAGACGTCAAGCATATAGAAACAAAGATATGCAATAGGCACACAAAAAACAAAGAAATGCAGCATAACAATTTGGGGAGGGGAAATTGGTGGAACCATTTTAATTTTACAACTTTATCCCCCGGTTGGGTCATATACTTTACTAGAACACCGGGGAAACCCAACACAGATCTATCTTCCTTACCAATGAGATGGAGATCCTCCGCATCCCCAAGGGTGCTAGTGCCACCCTCCTAGGTATGCAACATTAAGTAATCCACACCAACCCACATTACCATTCACATCTCTGTTAGAGGTGGTTATTAATACAACTCCATGAATGAGGCAAATGAAAGTTTCATGAATAAAAAAATTCTCTGGAAAATGTCTGCCTGATATGGTTGTGTAAGAATAAAGCAAAGAAGCGCAATAATAAGAGAATTTTGATAAGAGAACATATAAAGTCCTTGGAAGTGCCAGGGAGTAGTTTGAATGAAATTTTGAAGTGTGATAACTAGTAAGACCTGACACAGACCAGAACCAACCCCACAGAGCCGGATGAAATACACTCCCAGCTTGAAGGAATCCAGAAGTCAATTCACCAAGCCTGCCATGTGGTCCATTCCTTAGGAAGCTCCCAGTTATCGTGTCTTAGTAAGCAAGACGATCGTCGCAGGGAAGGTGGTTTTTATCTTGACCAAAGATGCCAAACAAGAGCTGAACATGGCAATGGAAGTTTCCTAAAGATGACCTGGCACCTGCCTCAAGAGAGAGGTGGGATAAACAGGTGGCACCTTAAAAGTCATCCACATCCCCTAACTGACCTACCCCAAGGGTAAGCTATAAATATGCCATAACTACCGCACAAAAGAGGTATTCTATCACTCTCATTCCACTTAAGAATCGGAGAGGACCCAATGGAGCAATCAAGCCCTTTGACTACTTTTTCTCTCTCTTCCAGTCCTATTTGGACATCTTTTCCTGTCAAGAAGTTCAAGCAAGCCTGCCTCCCTCGAATGGTTTGAACTCGACAAACAAGCCTGCCAACTCAGCCTAAGATACGAGTAAAATCAGTTGACGCCATCTATGGGAAAGACTCACTCACAAAGACAAACCTTACAGTCAACCATGGAGATTACGCTCGAGAACTTCCATGCCCTTCAATAGCAAGTCGCTTGCCTAGTGATGAGGTTGAAGAAGAGGGACGCTGAAAGGCCTTAAGGTTGTTCCCAAGGAAAGCCCGACCAGTCCCTACCCACTAGATACGAAGCCATCAAAGGTCAACACTGCCTCCAACTCTCAACCACAATGGGACGAGGTGAATGGTAAGATATATAGCTCATCAAGCCAACATGTAGAGGAACACTAGGCCCAGTTCACCACTAATGGATGTAGGAGGAGGAGAACAACCTAGCCATTGTGTTAGCATGCATGGAACACTTGTCCTTTACGGAACCAATTAGGACCAAGTCACTCTCGAAGAGAATCAAGATGCCCAGCTAGACCCCTATCATGGGCTGGGAGACCTAGTGAACCATGTGTAGGCATTGCAGGATACAGCCAACATTTAACAGACCTCAGGCATCATTCTTTACTGAGTATTCTCAACCACCCATAAAGGATCGACAAGAGTCTAGTCCTCTAGGCTTACCCAATCATCAATCAGCTCTTTTAAAGAACTCTCCCATGCCTTCTACACCATTAACAGACCTCAGACGTCATTCTTTACTGAGTATTCTCAACCACCCAAAAGGATCGACGAGAGTCTAGTCCTCTAGCCTTACCCAATCATCGATGGACTCTTTTAAACAACTCTCCCACGCCTTCTACACCAATTGTGTAAGCCACCGAAAAAAAATAAGGTCACTTACTATTGATCATGCAGGGAGCTACTCCACCACTTCAACATGGCCACCACTAAGATACTCGAGTTTGTGGAAAAAGTAACCCTAATTGCCTTCAAGCAAGACTCCTTCCCTCAGAGCTATCGTAGTCTTTTGCATGGAACAAGTGTTGAATGTTCACCAAAGCCTTTGAGAGGGACAATTACTACATAACTATCGATAAGAACGAGGCAGCAAAGACCAATGTAGTAGTATAAGTTGCCGAGAGGACGATGGAGGTCAAGCACGCTCCACAACCTCATTGAAAGGAAAACTCCTCTTCCCAGATAATTGTACGCAGCAACACCACCAAGGAAACTCCAACCTTCATTGCTTTGGGAGCATAGGCAGTTATACCAATGTGACCTTACCAAGCTTTTGCTGCTCAGCTACTAGGAGGTCGTTAATGACGAAAATGGCAAAGCAAACAAGGACTTGCTTAAGGAAGCACAACTCAAAGCCTAACGGTAGAGGATGATTAAATACCAAGGCAGCATGTCCAGCCATGCCTATCAGTATCGAAAACCTAATACTCATGCCAACAATGTCCCAAAAAGGACCTCAATCACAACAAGCTAGCACCCAATTAGGAGGGCATGTACGTTGTCATGGACATAATCCACCCAGGTACCTACCACCTCTCAATACCTTGTCAATTGAGGAAAGAGAACATGAGTTTGCTCTAACACAATCATGGAATGTCATCAACTTAGGCAAATATTATCCTTGAATTTGTATTTATATCTTCATTCATCTTACAAATGCAAATATAACTTTCACTCACAAATGCCTTTTGAATGTTTAGATAGATAAGCTCTCCATGTCCTTGGTAGGAACATGGACCTATCGTCCACCCCCCAAGAAGAATGTTATGCTTGACTAGACCCGAGCACGTGAACAAGACCCATGACCCAAAAACTCCATACATAGTCAGTAGGACACTAAGGAGGCGGACAAGTCACTAGCCTTTACCCCCAGCTGTCAAAATCCTTTGTAAGAACACAAACCTATCATCCTTCCCCTGAGAAGTAAGTCATGATTGATTAAATCCAAAAACGATCAAGACCAGAGTTCGACAAGCTCTGGATACGAGGTGCACTAAGGAGGAGGATGAACCACAAGCCCTTACCATTGAGCATTTGAAGTCCTCCGTAAGAGCATGGACTTATTGTTCGTTCTTAAGAAAAACATCGTGACCAAGACCCATGCTTGACAAGCTCTGAACACGAGGTGCACTCTGGAGGCAGATAGGCCACAAACACTTATCTTCGAGCTCTCGAAGTCCTCTATAGGAGCAAGGACCTATCATCCATTCCCCTAGAAGAACGCCATGCTCAACAAACTTCAAGCATGCATTCAAGATCTGTGCCTAGAAAGCTCTGTGCACAGGCTACATTTGCTAGGCAAACGAGGCACAAACCCTTACCCCTAAAATACACGATGCCCAATGAAATACACTCCCAGCTCAAAGGAATTCAGAAGTCAATTCACTGTGACTACCATGTGGTCCACTCCTTAGGAAGATCCCAATTATCCTATCTTAGTGAGCAAGATGATTGTCACAAGGAAGGTGGTTTTTATCTTGACCAAAGATGCCAAACAAGAGCTGAACATGGCAATGGAGGTTTCCTAAAGATGACCAAGCACCCGCCTAAAGAGAGAGAAGGTGGGATAAACACATGGCACCTTAAAGGTCATCCACGTCCCTTAGCTGACCAACTCTCAAGGGTAAGCTATAAATATGCAATAACTACCCTACAAAAGAGGTATTCTATCACTCTCATTCCACCTAAAAACCTAGTTTTTGCCCTTGCCAAAAGTGACGATTGACTTAAGAATCAGAGAGGACTTGATGGAGCGATCAAGCCCTTTGATTGCTCTCTCTCTCTCTCTCTCTCTCTCTTCCAAGCCTATTTGGACATCTTTTCTTGTCAAGAAGTTCAAGCAAGCCTCCCTCCCTCGAACGGTTAGAACCAGATGAACAAGCCCACCAACCCAGCATAAGAAATGAGTAAAATCAGTTGACACCATCTATTGAAAAGACTCACTCACAAAGACGAACCTTATCGTCAACCATGGAGATTATGCCCAAGAACTTCCATGCCCTTTAAGAGCAAGTCACTCGCCTAATGATGAGGTTAAAGAAGAGGGATGCTAAAGGGGCCTTAGACGTTGTTCCCGAGGAGAGGCGACCAAACCCTATCCACGGGAGGTGCTCAAGCCTATACAAAGCCATCGAAGGTCAACTACCTTCAATTCTCAACCACAATGGGAAGAGGGGTATAGTAAGATATATAGCTCGTCAAACTGACATGTAAAAGAACACATGGCCAAATCACCTCTAATGGATACAAAATGAGTAGAACAACAAGGCCATTGTGTTTGCATGCATGGAACACTTGTCCTTTATAGAACCAATTAGGACTGAGTCACGCTCAGAAAGGAATCAAGATGCCCAACTGGAACCCTATCATGGGCTGGGAGACCTAGTGGACCATGTGTAGGCATTACGGAATATATTCAGCATTTAACAGACCTCAAACGTGTAGGCATTACGAAATATATCCGGCATTTAATAGACCTCAAACGTCATTCTTTACTAGGTATTCTCAACCAACCATAAAGGATCGACGAGAGTCAGGTCCTCTAGGCTTACCCAATCATCGATCGGCTCCTTTAAAGAACTCTCCCACGCCTTTTACACCAATTATGTAAGCCACCGAAAAAGAATAAGGCCACTTCCTGTCAATCATTCAGAGACCTACTTATAAGTGTCAAACGGGTCGTGCCATGCAGTGCCGACATGGTTGGATTTGGACTTGACCCAAGGTACGGACTCAATCGTATCCGTGTTGTGTCATGCCTTGGGTCTAATCGTGTCTTATTTCGTGCCTTACTTTCGTATCCTATTTTGTACCTCTGTTTCGTGTCTCATTTCTGTACTTTGTTTTTGTGTCTTGTTTCATTATATGTATACATTTAATACATGTAATAGTGGGTTAACATTTTCAAAGTGCAAACTTATAAAATAAGAGGCTTTAAATAATATAAGAAAAATAGAAAAGTAATTTTTATTATTAAACTTTAAATTAAAAATACATTAAACATATTTACATCAAGAAATAAAAATACATTATAAATGTTCCATTAAAGAAAAAATACATCTTCAAAGAAACAAATGCAAATATTTATTATGTTCAACCAGAACTTATGTTATCAAAATCATCAATCTAATCTTCTTGATTTTGTTAATATCAATGTCAAACAAGTTTCCAATCCTTTACACACAATAAGACCTTTAAAATATAAATCTTCAATTTTGATCGTCTTTCATCTAAACTATTACACTTACACTAAAAACTTGTTTCCAAGCAACTGAAAAGACTAGAATGGTTGATAGATCTTTAATCATAGCAGATAAAATAGAAAATGTTATATTTTGTTTCTTCTACCAATCTATTATATCAAATTTACTCATATCTGAATATTCAGTCAACAAATATTAATGATTTGTTTCATTAAATGTATGTAATTCCTGTCTCATTATTTCTGAAGAAGATAAAAGTAAATCTTCATTGTCATCAAGAAGTTGCTAGGAATACCACATTAAAGAGGATGATGTAGATGATGATGATGGAAGTATTGTTTGATTATTATATTTTGTAGCATATAAATCATTCATTCTGTTTAAATTATCTTCTACATTTGTTGATTTTATTAATTAATTTTAGTTTAAATCTAAGATCTAAACAAACAATTAAAGCACATAAAGAAGAACTCCTTGCCAATACTAGCCTTCATTCTATCTACTATAAGAGCAAAATATTCAATACTACCATATTTCTTTAAAACAATAGAAATTTCAAAAAATTATGTAAAACATAGACAGAAGTAGAATAATAAATGCCAGATAATTTTACAATTGCATCATAAAATGATTTCAAAAACTCACAAAAATAAATAATAATTTCAAAATCTATATCATCTAATAATTTACTTGGATCTACAATATTACGATTATAATAATGAACTATAGACAATTTATAAGAAATAAAATTATTTAACATTAAATACATAGAATTCCATCAATGAGGTACATCAAGAGTAATTTTTTTATGAGACAAACTATAAGAATCACACATATAATCAAATTCTTCTTATCTTTTTCCAAAATTACTAATGTAAGACAAGACGCATCTTTTCTTTTCAACATAAACTTTTATTTCATGCATAATATCATCATAAACAATAAGTTTAATTATATGACATGCACATATTTGATGAAATAAAAGAAAACCATTGGTGAATTTATTCTTTACATAAACATAGGGATGGTGGTAGTATTACTTGATGTATTGTCAAAAGTAATGTTGCCGACTTTATCTTTAATATAACTCAAAAATATCCATTATCAAAGCAAAAATGTTTTCAACAATATGAGAATAAGATATTTTTCTAAAACCAATTAATATTTTTTGTAAATGCTAATTTTCATCTACAAAATCGACAATAACAACTAAGTACCAAATTTTAGTCCTACCCTCCCAATTATCAGAAATGCAAGCTACAGAAGTATTAATACTACCTATATGTTTAATTAGAATTTGTCGTAAAATATTAAATTGATCTATAATATCTTGTTCAATTGTATGTCTAGAAATATTTTTATATTATAGGCAATAAACTTGGAAAATATATTTTTGTCAATATGGATTATCACTAAAATTAATAAGTAAATTATTTACAACAATAAATCTAATATGCATTTCCCTAGCTTTGTTACTATTATGAGAATAATTAGTTATTCCACTATCTGGATTAATTTGAAGTTGGATTTGGCAAGGAGTATCAAAGGATTTTTTATTTATTCTCTCTTGACATGTAACTCTATATTTAATTAAATAACCATTACCACTAGAAGACTTACATGAGAAGTCCATCTTACATTGCTTGCAAAATGTTCACTCCTTGAATACTCCTTCCTTATTCTTTTTCACATCGATGTAGTAATAATTCCATACTTCAACTCTTTTTTTTTCCTTTTCCTGAAGTTCCATCATGGTGATCAGTTGATTCCATCATTGTAGTTGTAGACACCTCGATTTTCCTACTTGGATGGCCATCAACTTCTCTAGTGGAACCCACTTTGGATAGTCAGTCGACACAACCACTTTTATCACCCAAAACCCCACTTAAAACCCAAATCCATCAACCACAATCCAACACAACCCAAACCTAACCTAAAACCAATCTACCTAAGCCCCTTCATGGCCTGAATGCTTGGTAGACCGGGCTTGTTTCCTTTGCTTGTAAACTATCTTAGGACCACTGCGACACGATAGCACAACACATGTACGTAGGCAGGATGCACGATTACCTTGGATCAATGCCAAAAGCAAAGGTTAAACTCATCCATTTACCTCGGGTTCATGGGATCCTTGCCTTTTATTGGCTGACATGGATCTATGTGTGTCCCACATTCCATCCAGACCATGAAGCCCCCATGTGGATTTGATTTCCCATCATGTCTCTTTGGTCAAATCCCAATTGGAGGATGGGAGTGGTTGAGTATCAATGGCCCAGATTCAAATCATCCTTCTATTTAAACCTACCACGTCTCCTACAACGGGATCTTCTACTTGTCATTCACTCCCTCACGTCCATAGCATACCAGTCTTACTCCCCAAGCTCACCCATCACTCTCCAACACCTCACTGGCCTCCGATTTCCCTATGGAAATCCAACAGACACTCACCTGTAACCACTGAAACCCAACACCTTAACTGCCTCCACAAGCCACCACAACCCACCAAATCTCCTCCACAACTTCCTCTAGAGACATTCAACTATCCACCTAGATACCCAGGGCCTTCACCTTTTATTCTGGTCGTCGACCACCTTTCCTTGTCTATCACAGATGAAGCCTACCGATCCGAGTCGGGAAGAGCATCACAGCCTCCGAACAGGTGCTCCCGTCATCCCTTGGCTTTGCTTACTTATCTAGATACTGTAAATTTACTTCCTAGTCGATTGTTTCCGTCTTACATCCCATCCTTGCATTGCATCCCACCGACGGAGAGTCGTCGACCCACGTGAGGTCGATGGCCTTTGAGCGTGAGGTCTGACTCCTCCAATGGCACCCTTATCTTTCCTTTACATCCACTCAAGCCCCTCGACTCCTTCACGCCACCATTGGCCGACTGCCACAGCCGAGTAAAGGAGGACGTCGCCAGTGTGACCCAAGTGGGCCAGGGAGAGTGACCTACACATATGCATACATATTGCCTGCCTCCTGAGCCTTCCCTACACACCCCTCAACGTATGGTTAACGATCGTCGTTGACCTTGTATATGGTCAGTGAAGTTCGTCCGGTCCGACAAAAATGACCAGAGGTGGTAGGAATGGTTCGGGTCCATTTGTTTCATTTCGTTTGCGTTTTCCTAATCAAGTATGACCTCTCTCTGTTTCTGGATGCTTGCCATCCCTTTTTGTATGCATTTATTAGCCCAGGGAAAGCGATAAAGGTCGATTGTTTGCTGCAATTTTTGGGTCTCAAGTCGATAACACGTGTTGCATGCACGGATTCCCCGGTCCAAAGCACGGGCCAACCAAACCTCCTCTTGTCTGCTCACCTCTTGTTTTAGATTCGCATTGTGATCTGTTCTCCTGTGATCCTTGTTTGTTGCTCTTTTATGACCTACATTGGATTTTTGCACTGATTTCTTAAACGATGAAAAGTCTCATGAATGGATCCTGTCCTTGTCCCGCGAAGGACTTGCACGGTCCACATGCATAGAAATTCTAGGAACTTTTGGCCTTTATTAGACCGAGTCCCTCACTTGTTTATCATATCTCATGAATCCATGGTTGCTTTGGCCTCAGTATTCTTTCTTTACTTTGCAACTATCTTGTCATGTTTTCGCATCTTTGCATCATTTAGCTTAAAGGTAAACATGAATTGGCATATACATGCCTACATAGTCACACAAATGGTCGAACAAACTAAGAAAAACCAATTCATCGGACGTATGGAGGTACCTAACACCTTCTCCATACGTAATAGGAGTCATTATCCTTTCTTTGGCTCGCAATGGCCCTTGTATCGCATCTATTGACACAGATTTCTTTATTTCATATTTCTCATTGTGTTTTATCTTCTATTTTGTTTTCGATTTTCCTCGTCTTCCAGTTTCCTTCTTAATAAACTAGGTAGCGACTCCGATTTACTCCTTATCTGTATGTGATTTGTGAAAAAACCATGTCGTGAAAAAAAAATAATTAAAAAAATAAAACCATGTCGTGCTTGTACCGACACAATCGTACCTGTGCTTCAGCACGAGCCCAACCATGCCCATGCAGGCACGGTGCCTAAAATACTGGCCCAACCTAGCCCACTGTGCTAAGCTGTAACAACCTAAGCACGATTTAAACTATGTCGTGTCATGTCAACACGATTAAGACACTACCCAATTGACATATATAGACCTACTCCACCGCTTCAGCATGGCCACCACTGAAATACTCGAGTTTTTGCTAAAAAAAACCCTAGTTACCTTCAAGTAGGTCTCCTTCCCTCGAAGCTATCGAAGTCTTTCGCCCAAGATAAGTGTTGAATGTTCACTAAGGCCTCAGAGAAGGACAATTGCCATGTTACTATTGATGAGAACGAGGTAGCAAAGACCAATGTAATGGCATAAGTTGCCAAGAGGACGATGGAGGTCGAGCACGCTCCACAGCCTCGTTGAAAGGAAAACTCGTCTTCCCAGATGACTACATGCACCACCACCACCACCAAGGAAACTCCTTCCTTCATTGCTTTGGGACCAGAGGCAGTTACATCGACTGAGGTGACCTTACCAAGCTTTTACTTGCTCAATTACAAGGAGGTCGTCACTGACAAAGATAGCGAAGCAAGCTAGGAGTTTTGAAGGAAGCACAACTCAAAGCCCAATGGTAAAGGATGATTCAATACGAGAGGCAGCACGTCCAACCATGTCTATAAATATTGAAGACCTAGTACTCAAGCCAACGATGTCCCAAAGACAACCTCAATCACAACAAGCTACCCACCCAATTATAAGGATATGTACGTTGTCATGGAAGTAATCCACCCAAGTACCTACTACCTCCTAATACCTTGTCGATCGAGGAAGGAGAAGATGGTCTGTTATGCATCAATCATGGAATGTTATCGACTTAGGCAAATAATATTCCTTGAATTTGTATTTGTATCTTCATTCATCTTAATGCAAATATAACTTTCACTCACAAATGCCTTTTGAATGCTTAGATATACAAGCTCTTTAAGTTTTTGGTAGGAACACGACCCTATTGTCCATCCCTCAAGCAGAATGTTATGCTTGACTAGATCCAAGCACGAGATCAAGATCCATGATCAAAAAACTCCTGCCATATGGTCACCAGGGAGGCAAACAAGTCACCAACGTTTACCCCCCACTATCAAAATCCTCTATAGGGACTCAAACCTATCGTCCTTCCCCCGAGAAGAAAGTCATGCTCGATTAGATCCGAAAATAATCAGGACTCGAGATCGACAAGCTCCAAATACAAGGTGTACTAGGTAGAAGGACAAACCAGGAGCCCTTACCCTTGAGCACTTGAAGTTCTCTACAATAGCATGGACTTATTGTTCATTCTTGAGAAAAACATCATGACCAAGACCCATGCTCGACAAGCTCTAAACACGAAGTGCACTCTAAAGGCGGATAGGCCACAAGCACTTATCCTCGAGCTCTCGAAGTCCTTTATAGGAACAAGGACCTATCATCCATTACCCTAAAAGAATGCCATGCTCGACAAACTTCAAGAACACGATCAAGATCCATGCCTAGTAAGCTCTGTGCACATGTTGCATTGGATAGGTGGATTAGGCACAAACCCTTACCCCCGAGCACTCAAAATACTTGGTAGGAGCACGAACCTGTCGTCCACACCCCGAGAACAACGTTGTGCTTGATAAGCTTGAGCATGTGACCAAGACTTGTTCCCAACAAACTCTGAATATAGGTTACACTCGACACAAGTGTAAGCCTACTGGTCATCCTGTCTATAGGTAGTGGTACTCCACATATTTCTAATCCAAGCAACAAACATATGGAAAGAAAAATCAAGCTACAAAATAAAAAGAATTGTTCAAACGACCAAGCCTTACAGCCAAAACAACATTGATTGATAAAATTGAAAGGCCTTTGTGTCTAAGGTAGCATTTGGTAATGCTTATGGAAAAATAGATTATTCTCATAAACAGTATTTTTGAAAAATCTAATTTTCACAATTTTTTATAATCAACGTATTTGAAAGTTTTTATGCATAAACAAAAAACTGATATATTGAAATAATTTAGCGTAAAAAAACTATTTGATCTAATTTTTCAGAAATAAGCATTTTTTTCATAAGTTAATTCTAATAATCGTTACCAAACATACCCTAAATAGATACTCCCTGTACTTTGTCCTTGAGGCATGTCTCCCCTACTATCTCGCTAGCCATGCTGCTAGCCCCAAAAGGCCCTACACCACCCTAGTCTTCCTCCTTGTCATATCCCTCCGTTGTTTTCAGGATGCAAGGACATATGCAAAGTCTAGCTCGAGGTACTGGTCAATCGCGATCTCATAGGCTTTCCTCAGCCTCAGATTGACGAACACTACATAGTCCAACTTAAGCACCTAGGGACGTCAATAGTCATCCACAATTTTTGCTATGTTCTGCTCAACATCGATAGTCCTTTGCTCCATCTCTTGGAGGTGCTACTTTGCCTCATCCATGTTAACCACCACTTTTTGACTATCTAGGAGCTTCTTCACCTAGATGTTGAGCTTGTTAGCTAGGCTGATGGATTTACCCAACTCAACTAACCAATTTTTTGCCAAAACGAAGAACTCTTCTACTCGTTACCTAACTGTAATCACATTTTACTCCATCCTTGCCCTTTCAACATAGTCAAAGGGCCTCCTAGGCCCAATTTTCTTCCACCTCTCGTTCAAACAGCCACAGGGACTCTTATACCTTGAGCTTCTCAACAAGTAAAGGCAGTTAACAGATGACCTTGCTGGCCAAGTACACAATTTGCACTATGAAAGAAACGTCAATCACTTGGATTACGAGCAACAGGTTCAGTAGAGGAATGACAATGCTCAAACAAATACCTGGACACTCAAGGCAAGCAACAAGACCATGAGGTCACCACACCCACCTTCTTCGAGGTTTTGAATGTAAACCCCCTTAATGATCTTGGTGAGCCAAGTGTGGCAATGCCAAACATTGGTAATAATTGCAGGTTGGATGATGGTGTTAGCTGGCTATCCAGCAAATCTTCAAAAATTAACTTCCTTTCCCTTTTCACCGAGGTAGAGGAAGGCTCATAATCCTATTATTATGGTGGTTTTGGTGATTATTGTTTTATAGTGGTAAGAGTCATAGGTTATCTTTTTCTTTGTCTCATTCAGTTTCTACTCAACCATTGCAATTGTTACACAATGATATTTGGAGTCCCTCACCAACTCTTGGATGTAACAATTACAGAAATTATGCTTTGATAGTCAATGATTCCTCAAACTACACTTGGATTTTTCTAATGAAATTGTATACATGTCAATTGGACCGTGCCTGGGCCGTACCGACACAACACAACATAGTTTAAACTATGCTTGAGCCAACTTATACCAGGCTGGGTGGGTATTTCCGATGTCGTACCATACCGAAGCCCAGGCATGATCGTGCCAACACAGGCACGGTACGGTTTTATTTTTTATTTTTTTTTATTTTTCCCACTAAACCGTTGGCTCTCCAACGACTCTTTTTTTTCTTAGCCATTAGCATTTAACCCCAACAGCTCATTTAACAACGGTACGAGGACAATTTACAATTTTGTTCTTGTATTTTTATTTATGTAAAAGCATTTATCTTTTTATAAAAACTATATTTCTAATCCTTACATTCTCAAAAAAAAATACATATTAGTCCTTAACTTTTCTTTAAAAAATTAGCAAAACCCCCTAAAAAACTTTATTTTCGTTTAGGTCCAAAACAAGCCCAAAACACCTATAAATAGGACTCATCTCCTCTCATTACAACCACACCTCTATTACAACTCTCTCTTCTTTCTTAACACTTTCTTCTCTCCCAACACTTTACACCCTCCTCTCCCAATTCCCAACTCCATTCTTCCAAGTTCCAACTCTCCACTTTTAGCTTAAGTTCTCAACTCTCTTAAGTTCTCGACTCTCTCAACTCTCAATTCTCAATGGCATCATCATCAAAAGCAAGGTAAAGGGGAGGATTGTTGACGACCTAAAGAATTTTGATCTTCAAAAAGAATTTCCTAATGTCGTCGATTTCCCCAATCCCGATGTCGTTGATACCAATCCGATCAACAAGGCTCCATCAATAGCTACAACGATGGAATCAACTGATTGTCGTGATGGAACTTTAAGAATAGGAAAAAGAAGAGCTAAAGTATAAAATTATTACTACATCGATGTGAAAAAAAAAAAAAAGGGAGTCTTCGAAGAGTGAGCATTTTACAAGCAATGAAAAGCAGACTTCTCATGTAAGTCTTCTAATAGTAATAGTCATTCAATTAAATATAGAGTTACATGCCAAGAAAGAATAAATAAATAATCTTTTGATACTATTTGCCAAATCCAACTCCAAATTAATCCAAATGGTGGAATAATTAATTGGTCCTATAACAGTAAGAAAGCTAGGGAAATGTATGCTTGATTTATTACTATAAATAATTTATCTATTAATTTTAGTAACAATCCATATTAACAAGAATATATTTCCCAAGCTTATTGACCATGATATAAAAATGTTTCTAAAATACAACTAGACAAGATATTATTGATCAATTTCATATTTTACCACAAGATCTAATTAAACATATGGATAATATTAATACTTCTATAGCTTGCACTTTTGATATTTGGGAGGGTAGGACTAAAACTAAGTACTTAGTTGTTACTATCTATTTTATAGGTGAAAATTGGCATTTACCAAAACGATTAATTGGTTTTAGAAAAATATCTTATCCTCATGCTGTTGAAAACATTTTTGCTTTGATAATGGATATTTTTGAGTTATACGGTATTAAAGATAAAGTTCGTAGCATTACTTTTGACAATGCATTATGTAATAGTGCCACCATTCTCATGTTTATGCAAAGAATAAATCCACCAAATGGTTTTCTTTTACTTCATCAAAGATGTGCATGTCATATAATTAATCTTATTGTTCAAGATAACATTATGCATGTAAAAGATTATATTGAAAAAATAAGATGTGCTTTGTCTTACATTAGTAATTTTAGAAAAAGACAAGAAGAATTTGATTATATATATGATTCTTATGGTTTGCCTCATAAAAAAATTATTGTTGATGTACCTCATAGATGGAATTATATGTATTTAATGTTAAATAATTGTATTTCTTATAAATTACAAATAATTCATTATTATAACCGTAATATTATAGATCCAAGTAAATTATTTGATAATACAGATTTTAAAATTATTATTTGTTTTTGTGAGTTTTTGAAACTATTGTATGATGCAACTGTAAAATTATCTGACATTTATTATGTGACTTTTGTCCATGTTTTGCATAATTTATTTAAAATTTCTATGATTTTTAAGAAATATGGTAGTATTGAATATTTTACTCCTATAATAGATAGAATGAAGGCTAAATACTTGAAATATTGGCAAGGAGTTCCTCTTTTATATGCTTTAAGTAGTTGTTTAGATCCTAGATCTAAACTAAAATTAGTAAATAAAATAATAGATAGAATAGGAAAGAATTTAGGTGTAAAAGTTAGTTTAACTCCAAAAAATATTGAAAATAATTTAAACAAAATGTATGATTCATATGCTACAAAATATAGTAATCAAATAACACTTCCATCATCATCTACATCATCTTTTTCAATATGACATTCCTAACAACTTCTTAATGATGAAGATTTACTTTCATCTTCTTCAGAAACGATGAGACAGAAATTACATAGATTTAATGAAACAAATCACCATTATTTGTTTATTGAATATCCAAAAATAAGTAAATCTGATATATTAGATTGGTGGAAGAAATAAAGTATAACATTTCTTATTTTATCTGCTATGACTATATCTACTAACTATTCCAGTCTATTCAGTTACTTGTAAACAAGTTTTTAGCATAAATGACAACATGTTAGATGAAAGACGATCAAGATTAAAGGCTGATATTTTAGAAACCCTAATGTGTGTAAAGAATTGAGAACTTACTCGACATTACTACAAATAAAATCAAGAAGATTAGATTAATGATTTTGATAACATAAGTCTCCATTGAATATCATAAATATTTGTATTTTTTTTCTTTGAAAATGTATTTTTTTAAGATGTACTTTTTTCTTTAAAGATGTATTTTTTTCTTTAATGTAACATTTATAATGTTTTTTTATTTCATGATGTAAAATATGTTTAATGTACTTTTAATTTAAAGTTTAGATAATAAGAAATTACTTTTCTATTTTTTTATATTATTTAAAGTCTCTTTTTTTATAAGTTTGCACTTTGAAAATGTTAGCCCACAATTACATGTATACATATAATGAAATAGAACATAAAAGCAAAGCATAGAAAATAGGCACGGAACAAAAGTACTAAATAGGACACGAAACAGGACACAAAAGTAAGACAAGAAAGAGGACATGAAAGTAAGACACAATTGGACCCAAAGCATGACACGACACGGACATGATTGGACCCGTGCCTTAGGCCATACTTGGGTCAAGCACAATAAGCAATCCTACCTCTACCAATCGTGCCATACCGACACGGCACGGCTCATTTGACACTAATATAAAATTGAAGTCTGAGTTTCTAATGTTTTTAAAATATTCAAGTCATAAGTTGAAAATTTCTTTGATCTTAGAATTAAAATTCTGAGAACAGATGGTGGTAATGAATTTACTGCTCATAGTTTTAATTCTTATCTAAAGGAAAATGGTATTACTCATCAATTATCATATCCTTATACCCCTGCGAAAAATGGTGTATCTGAAACAAAGCATAGACACATAATTGAAACTGGTTCGATATTATTCACTCAGGCTTCTGTTCCCATTCATTTCTGGGTAGAAGCTTTGCAAACCTCTACTTATCGAATTAACAAAATGCCACTTAAGTCTAGCAATTTCAAGACTTCTTTTTCAATCTAAGCCATCTTACTTACATCTAAAAGTTTTTTGATGTTCATGTTTTCCATGGTTACATATAGATCCGATAAACTTGAGCCTAAGTCAGCAGAATGTGTCTTTTTGGGGTACTCCTCTACTCATAAAGATTTCAAATGTTCCCATATTCCTTCTAAAAAGTATTATATATATCTAGGCATGTCAAATTTGATGAGTCTACATTCCGTTTTTCTAAAAATCAGAATCTTTCAACTAATACTTAAATTTCTTCTGATTTTACATTTGCTCAGTGGCTTCCTTCTTCATCTTCTTTACCATCTGATGTTGTTTGAATATCTAATAATTCTTCTACCATCAATGATCAAACTACTACTATATCCCATTAATCTTGTGATTCTTTTTCATCAAATCCTGTTTCTCTTGAGTCTCCTATTTCCATAGTTAAAATAATTCTTCAGTCCTTCCACTATAGTATCTTCTACTAGTTCAATTCACCCTATGGTCACTCATTCAAAATCTAGAATCAATAAGAAAAAAGTGTTCTATAGCACAAGACATCCAGCACCATCAGCATGTCTAGCTTCTCAAATAAGTGAACCTTCCTCATATTCTCAAGCTGTGAAGGATGTAAACTGGAGAAGTGCTATGGACACAGAGTTCATTTCTCTGCAGAACCAGGGTACTTGGAGCTTGGTTCCCTATGAGAGCACCATGGATGTAGTTGATTGTAAATGAGTAAATAGATCGAAAACAAATCCTAATGGATCCATTAACAGATATAAAACCCAATTAGTGGCAAAAGGATTCTTGCACAGCCAAGTATTGATTTTGTTGAGACTTTTAATCACGTTGTTAAACACACAACCATAAGAGTTATGCTAGCATATGCAGTATTTTCTAACTGGCCATTAAGACAACTTGGCATTGAGTGTGCCTCTCTTCATGGGGATCTTAAAGAGGAGGTTTTCATAAGTCAACCTCAAGGTTATGTTGATAAAAATTATCCAACTCATGTGTGCACAATAATCAAGTCTATTTATGGGCTATGCCAAGCACCCAGAGCTTGCTATGAAAAATTTGCCAATATACTTCTTGAGTTAGGATTTTGCATATCTGCTTCAGATCCATCACTTTTTGTGTTTATTACAGACACAATCAAAATATATCTTCTACTTCATGTAGATGATATTATTCTGACAAGAAATGATGCTACATTTATACATGATCTGATTGTCTCGCTGAGTTCTGCATTAAAATTTAAAATGAAAGACATGGGAGCTTTATCATAATTCCTAGGAATCAATGTAACAAGATCATCTGCTAGTTTAGTTCTTGATCTGTCAAAGTACATATTGAAGTTGCTTGAAAAATCTGATATGGTGGGTACTAAACCTATGGCTTCTCCTGCTAATTCAGTGAAGTTGCTTCATAATAATGGCACGTCTTTCGCATCCTACATTGTATAGAAGTCCGGTTGGAGCTCTTCAAGATGTGACTCTTACTAGACTATTGCATACTCAGTGAATCAAGCCTGTCAATTTCTACAAATGGATTCTATATATTTTTAGGTAACAAACCTATCTCCTGGTGTTCTTAAAAGCAATCCACGGTGTCTCGTTCATCCTCTGAGGCTGAATACAAATGTGTTGCCACTACTGCATCTGAATTGTGCTAACTATGTCACTTGTTTCAAGAGCTCAACATTCCTCTAAAATTTGCTCTTTGCATCTACTGTGATAATGTTTCAACTATTTCTCTTACATATAATCCAGTATTTCACTCCAGAACTAAGCACATTAAAGTTGATGTACATTTCATTTGGGAGAAGGTGGCAAGGAAGCACTTATCAGTTCATTATATGTCTACTAATGATCAGATTGCTGATATTCTGATGAAGGGCTTGTTTCCTAAGAGAGTCAAGGCCTTACAATCTAAACTTAATCTCTTTGTGGGAGGCTGTTAATAGACATGTAATGAAGATTTAGTTAAACTAACTACTATGATTAGTTAGGAAGGATGTTGAGTCTGTTAGTATTGTTATTGGTTGTTATCAAAAATCAATTAAGCATTAGCCTTGTACATCACACTATATAAAACTTCCTTCTTTGTGGAGAACAATTCACACACTTCTTCTTCTTCAGTCTTCGTCTTCCACTCTCGTTCTCCAATTTCAAATCTCTTTCAAATCTATGAATAGAAGCATAGGAAATGCATATTAAATCACAACAGATAAGGTAAAACCAAGCAAGCCAAGGTTTGAGAAAAAGAAGAGACCAGGAGCCGGTTAAAAGTGTTTGCAATGTTGCTAAAAGTGAACCTTAAAACCAAATATAGTGGTCACTTATGCATGAAAATTGTAGCAGAGAAAACTAAGAACCAACCTGTTGATATAAGCCAAAGAGGGAGTCGGGATCAATAAATTGTCTGCAGCACGGTCAAGTGTCTGTCTGTCATCCGGAAGGAAAAACAAGACAACAGCATGGCAAGTAACTAACTCAAATTACAGGAGGAACCGGGGAAGACCGGAAAAACATTATCCTATTGAATGCCTCAAATCAGGAAATGATACTATGACGAAAGACGTACCAATAGCCAAAAAATTGAAAGAAAACTTCCATGTAGAAATAAATATTCGATTTAATCGTTTGGTGATTCTCATACACACAGAGGTAGGAAAAAAAGTCAAAAGAAGAAAGAAATGGACCTTTGCAGAGTAACCTCCGGGGCGGTGCCATCTGGGCGAGCGAAAGTGAAACCCTTTCGTTGCAGCTGTTTGTAAGATATCAACACTGTCACATTTCCTACCAGAGTCGGGCATGCCTGCGAGTAGGTGTGTGATGAGATCCTTAAGGCAGGCGGGGAGTTCCGAAACGGCGGCAGCCTCCTGCGTCGCCTTCTCCTGTACATATGACGGAACCGGGCGTGAAGTAGGAGGGGAATCAATCGAAGCATCTCCTTTGGTCTGCTTGGGTGACAAAAAGCTTCTAATCGACGTGGGCAGTTGCCTCGATCCAGCGAACACACCATCGTCCGGAGCAGGCACATTCCGGATTTCAAGACCACCTTCGGGTTCGTGCCGCTTCGCCGCCGGTGATGGCGTGGATGATTCTGGACGACGACGAAGAGGAGGAGGGTAAATATTAGAATCTTGGACAAATACGAAGTTGGAGAAGGGGTCGTGAACTCCAAGATCCTTGTGCTGTGCATCATTTTCATTTTGATCTTCATTTTCATGAGATTGAGTGGAAGACATCATCGGAACATCGTCATCATCATCATCATCATCATCAGCAGCAGCAGCAGCAGCACCTACTCTTGCAGCATCCCAACTGGGAGAAGAAAGGTCACTCTTCTTCTTCTTATCAACCAAAGATGATGTTGTCTCCCTGTCTTCTTCTTCTTGTTGTCCTTCTTCTTCTCCAGGTAGTGCTTTGGCTGGTGTTGCATCACCACCAGCAGAAGCAGCAGGATCCAGCATCGGAGGAGTGGGGGAGGCGTGGAAGTGGTCAGGGGGGCTGTCGGAGACGGATCGCATGAAGATGCCGTTGGGGTAGTGGGAGAATATATGGTAGGGGGGTTGCTGCTGTTGCTGTGACTGGGGGGTATCATCATCATCATTATCATCCATATCACAGGGAGGAGGAGGAGGAGATTGGGTGTGGAGATGGTCGATGGCATCGGAGAAGGTTTCGTTCTCGGAGTCGGAGTGGACCGGGTTGGGATTGGGATTGGCCATGGGAATGTTGAGGTGAAGGGATTCCTCCGAGCTGCTGGAGTTGTGTTCGGCTGCGGCGTCTTGACCTTGAGACCAGCACATCTTGCCTTCCACGGGAAAAAAAAAACAACAAAAGAGACGGCCATAAAAGGGAATTACTGAGATTTGAACTAGAAATAAAATCTAGTTGTTGGTGGGAGTCGCAATGGGTCCGGATTGATTCGGGTCTGGATTGAACGAAAAATCGAATCAATCAGGTTGGGTAGAATTATTTTTATAATAAACTAAATATAGATTAAAAAATTTTAAATTTAAACTTTTTAATTAGATATAGATTTCTGATATGAGTTATCTTAGTACATAATATTAATTATTTATATTTATAAATATATATTATATATATATTTTTTTATTTATAAAAATATATCATACACTATCTTCCTACCACTTTCTGGCTTAGTCCTCACTCTTCTCTCTACAATATAATACCCCTTAACAATAGTTCTGTCAAATCTAATCAGGCTAAGGACAATCGACCCTCTCAAATTCGAAAATCAAGAGTATGATTTCAAATGCATTGGTAGAAGTAGGGGCTACATCAAGAACGTTGGTCAACTTCAACACTTCAAGATTCCCTCTGTTCATTCAACTGCATAGATTCAAGATGTCCAAAATACAAAAGTATAACGAGACGGACAATCCAGTAAGTTATCTAACTATCTTTACCATAGATGTCCTACCTTATCAACATAATAATATGGTGACTGTATACCTCTTCTTCATGTGAAACTCTGTTTGTCTCCTGTGTCGTGGCTATTGTAGTTTATAAATGTCTGTTTCTATCGATTACCTTACAATTTGATATGCAATTGTGTTTCGGTGTCGTCAAACTATTTGAATGTTCTCTTATGTTTCTTTTTTTTTATATCCATGTTTGAATTGTAGAATTGGCTAAAAGTAATTCATGTCTTTACGTTTTCTCATATAGTTGCGTTGTCAATAACAAATAAATTCATATCCTTACATTTGATGTGTTTTTCATATACTTATATAATTTTTAGAAGTCTTTGTAGGTTGACTACATTGGTTACATATAGGATCCTTGTTGTTATTATTTTTCCTTTTTTTGTGTAAAATTTGCATATTCAATTGTTCTTGTCTTTTTTTTTTTTTTATGCAAAATCAGGTACTATAAAATACGAGAATCGACCCGACCCAACTGATAGTTTGTAACTCAGGTTGGATTAGGTCTGGATTGGATATAAGTTGGGTATAGGTCTAAAATTTTTCAACTTGAATAATATAAATTGGGTCATTGGTTCATTCTTAAATAAACCCAACCCGATCCATGTACACCCTTAGTTGTTGGACTTAGATAACTATACTTGAGTTCGATAAAAAATATAAAGGAAAATAACAATACAATCTTAAATATGGAAAGAATCGAAGAAAATAGAGAATAATGCTAATTAGAGACTAATATTATTCGCTTGTTGTTTTGTTCTCTACATCTCATCTCAATCCCTTTATATAATCATTAATTTGTTACGTTGTTTGTTAATTAAAGTCTAGGTTTGTTGATGAAGAAAATGAACGATTTGTAGTCCAAAGGTCATCCTCATCATCCATATCTATAAATTGATAGCACTAATGGATAGTGTCATGTACACATCGTGTTAGGTTAATTGCATTATCATGTTTAGCATTTTTTTTATTTTGTTGTATTTTTGGAAAAATTATAATTAATTATTGATTATATCATAATTTTAAACGTGTATAAAATATATTTGGATTCGATTTCGTATTAATATGTCTAGTAATCCATTAACAATATTAAACATGTAATAACTAGGCCAAATCGATTCCAATTATGTGGAGTTAAGTAGTAATCCAATTTTGTGGTGCTTATTTTGAGAGTTCGTCCGTAGGTTCCATTTTAGACGATCCTACGGGTGGTGCCCTAGGCTGTTTTTTGGTTTCATAAAAAATGACATGTCGAACTATTTCAGTGTGTCGTTTTTCTGTCAAATTAGGTCCTCTGGTCGAAATTCAATCGACTGAACCTCCTCGGTCTACTGTTTATTGGCTATGAGTGTTGATCATTGTGTCCCAGTTCGGTCAATCGAATTTATTTGATCTACCGAACCAAGAACTTTTGGTCAACCGATCCAGTGTTCGGTCTGCCATTTTAGGTGTCTGTACCTATTTCGGTCGATTGATTCTGGTCGGTCTTCTGATTCAGGAGATTTTGGTATACCAAACCCATTTAGGTATGTCAAATCAGGGTCTAGTTGTTTTATAAAATATGATTTTCGTCGATTTTTCGGATTAGTTTATTTTACCCATTTGAGATGGGATCGTGGGCCATCAGTGGTACTCTCGTGGGACACCTGATGTGTCGTTTTGTCGAGGTTTTGAACAAATTTCCAAAGATATAAAATGGTTTTCAAAAAAGATGTATTGGCCCATTTTGGAAAATGATTTTCCTAGTTTTTTATGTGTGGGTCGAGACACCGTGGGACTGTGTCGTTAGGACTAGGGAATGTGACGACATTCTCGGATGGTTGAGTGCATCTCCCTAGTTGAGGTTGGAGGTCGAAATACCTAAAGCTAAGGGTCGTCAGGTCTTGGAGGTTTAAGACTCCCTGACTGTCGTCTCGAGACTAAGGTTATGGTTCCGGGATTGAGATGTCTTGTGGCATGACAGGGAGGTATGATACTCCTGTTGTCGCTGTGAGTACTAAGACTCGGGTGTTAACAAGTGTGGAGGTATGACACTTCCTCCTGAGCACCATGTGGAGGATGCCGTGAGGAGGTGTACCTTGTGGTGGCCAGTGCAGATGGAACATGTGCCCCATAGTTGGTAGCGTCCTGAGAGACAATACTGCATTCTCAAAAAGGGGTTGACTTTGTGAGGGTTCTTCAAGTGGGAGAATCGCGGGACAGTGATCGCCCCTACACAGCGTGGATTCACCATGGTAGTGTAGTGTACATTGGTGGCTGCTTGTGGCTAGAGTTGATTGCCTGACGCCGGACTTCCCGACTCACTATGTGTAGTTTTGGCCATTGTGGACATCGTTTGTAGTTTTAGGTTGGTAGAGTCCTGTTTGCTGTTTTGGTCGATGTGGGCTACGTTTGCTATGGTTTTCGACCTTGTGGGTCTAATTTGTGGGATTTTAGAGAAAATGATTTGTGAAATGAATTTAAAGGAAAATTAATTATAGTTTTGTTTTCCGTTGTTTTCGTAAGGTGCATGCTGGACAACTTTTGTCACTCACATCTTCTTCACGGTTTTGGGTTGCAGGTGTAAATATGCAGATAAGTTTTAGCATAGTGCATATAGTCCGGAGCCCCATACTCACACACATAGGTTCCTTGTAGTTGATATTTCTATTTAGCTTTTAATTTCCTATAATTTAATTTATTTTTAATTATTATAGGAATTAGATGCATGACAATCTTAGTGATGGAAAAATGATACATTGCTTGTTAACAAAGCATGTATGCTACATGAAACAATCGATTTTATTAAAGTAAATTAAAACTCTATGGACAATATACGTATTCTTATTCTATCCTCTTGTATTACAAGAAAACCATTCATGGCTAAAGATATTTAATTTTAATTTATTTGAAAAATTCATGGTTAAAACAATATTTAAAAAACCAATTCCTTAAAGTAAGTCACAACTCAATGGATAATATGCGATCTTATTTCATTTTCTTATTTTACAAGAAAATCACATTAATGGCTAAAGAATTTTATTTTATTCAAAAAATTCATGGTTTTAAGAATATTTAGAAGAAAAATAATTTTTCATGAGTAAATATAAATTTTTTTCATCATTGAATGTTTATCTAAAATATTTTGACGTTAGTATTATTTGATTCTATTGAATATTAATTATTTGGATAGAAGTAGTTGGACAATCTTTTAATTAATTATAATGGTAAGTGTGGGACACAAGAAAAAATCAATTAATGAGGAGAGAGAGAGAAAATTATGAATTTAAAAATTGGCTTGGGTTACCATGAGAAAATAATAAAATGTTTCAAACAATTTTAATTTGTTTTTTAATAATAATAATAATAATAATAATAATAATAATCTATGGTTTATAAATATACTAAAAAAATTATGCAAAAAAAGTAAAATTTTTTTTTTGAAAAAACATTACTCTATTTGCACTTAGATCAACTTAGTTGCAAGACATTGGTAAATAGTTAAATAAGCAAGAAAATTATCAAAAAAATATTTTGAAGTTTCTATGGAAAAAAAAGGATAAAAGTTGATTAAAAAAAACTATATCTCTTGATACGAAGCATCTTAGGCCCGCACAATGTAGTAGATCACTCCTCTGTAGAATACTCGAACAAAAAGGAATAGACAATTCAGAGGCAACTTTACATGAGAATCTAATTTAATTCATCCCATCACACAACCACCATATTGGCCGTTTCACAAGCTTTAGAATCTCTAAGTCCATGTTTGGATTTGGAATAAGAGATAGGAATAAAGGCAGAATTAAAATAATAATTCTGTTTAACAAGTCAACAAGTAAAATAAAAACGGAATAGTAATTTTTATTCTGATTTACTTACTCTAGAATAGTTTTTTGTAAACGGTAATTGATATATATTACACTCAAACACTTGACTATGATAAACCACCACCAAGTGATGTAATATATATGATGTCCGTGGGAGTCGAACTCCCGACCTCTCGTACAACCA
The DNA here is from genome assembly GCA_024699735.1 of Posidonia australis. Lineage (NCBI taxonomy): Eukaryota > Viridiplantae > Streptophyta > Magnoliopsida > Alismatales > Posidoniaceae > Posidonia > Posidonia australis. The sequence goes on from JAMKQA010029447.1 coordinate 42,684, forward strand.
CAAAGAAACTTCACCACTAGATCAAGTGGTTACAGGCACTTATTCTAGAATAGTTATTCTGTGGGAATATGGAATAAAATTATTTCGCTAAGTTATTCTCAAGCATGTATGTATATGGTGTGTTTATTTTTTGTCTAAAAATTAATACATATATAATACAATGTATATATATTTTAAACTAGATATATATCTTAATAATCAAGTTGATTATTATTAATCTACTAATTTTTCACTTATTTCAACACTTATTTTGATACTTATTCTACTTTTCATCTAAGTCAGAATATATCTCTATACATACTTATTCACTTTTAAAGGAAAATCACTTCCAAATTGAATAGCAATATCATCAGAATACTAATACTACTTTTCACTTCTTCCTACTTTTCTCTACATTCAAAGAAGGGCTAAATGATTTACACATGAAACCTCCATGGTCCAATAGTTCTCTCCATGATCCAATTGGCAAACTTCCCAATGTTAAAGATCTAAGATTGGTTAATGATTCACATAGAACAACAATGGTTTTTTTTTT
>JAMKQA010029448.1:0-26622 GCA_024699735.1 Posidonia australis
ATTCACTATTAATTTTTAATCTAAAATTTAACGGTTAGAATTTAACAAAATATGTTGAATGTTAAGACCTTTAAATCAAGAATCAATAGTTGTTTAATTTAAATGAAAATTTCACTATGTATTTATAGATATCTAATAAGTATATCGATTCTTTCTTCTTCATTATTTTTTTACGAAAAATAAAAAGTTGGCATGCACCTCTCAAATTTCAAGTCACCACACTTTGGGCCAAACCAAACAAAATCCCAAATTCTGTTCCGGGCTCGAAGGTCCCCCACATTGGCATGCACCCTCTCCTTTTCCTCCTCCACCGCCTTTAGGATTATCGAGAGCCCGTCCTGTTTCGCGCCTCTCGAGGTGTCTCACACTCGTCCCCAATCCAAGTGGGTGGTTTCCTCTCTTGGGTGCCCCTCCAAAATCCGTTCTTGTTTGAAGAGTTGTGATCGGTTCCGGTGATTTGGACCATCGTTGAACCTCTTCGTGTGGGATTGGTAATGGCTCAACTGTCGTGCAAGTTTCAAGTTCTGCTGCTTTTTGTGGGTACCCATTATGTTGAATGGATGTTTTGATTGTTGTTTGTTGGACTCTGGCTTTTGTTTGGGGTTTTCATGGTGGTTTTGATTGATTTTGAGTCGTTTGGGTTTGATCATCGATGTGTTTGACACGAAGACTTTGAATTTTGATAAAATATCATTGAATGAAGTTGTGGGATTATTTTTTGTGTGTGTGAGATGTCTCGATACACGAGAGACTGAAGAGTTCTTCTATCGCTCTTGACAATCATGGTTTGAAATTGTCAAGGCAGTTTAGCCTTTAATAGGCTGAATTGTCTGTATATAGGAAACCTTTGAAGTTTTGAATTGTGCCTTTTCTCAAGTTTAAGTTTAGTTCCCGCATTAGAATTTTACTTTAGTATGTTTTTTTGGCTACTTAAGATTCATGAAAATCACAATTATGGAATGCTACTTAAGATTCATAAAAATCACAATTATGGTTGAAAGTAATTTGAAAAGTAAAAATTATTCCCATACGTAGTGTTTTTTTTATAACTGGAATCGATGTATCATTATAGTTGTTTTCTAGTTTTTATTACTGTCCAGTTTCACTTTATTTTGGTTTATTGTTCGTGTAACTTACTGATGGTTTTTGCTTCTTTTTTCCCCCTCTTTTCAGCACTTCTACGGCTGGTTTAGATGTTTAATCAGTGGAATGCATTTTTGTGAATTATGTTCAGTCGTTTGAAGGATGCAATTGCTTGTGGTATGTTGACATGGAGCAGGCATGGTAAGTCTTCGCTACATACTGGATTGCTTAGTGATGGTTTAGCTGAGGTAGAGTTAACTGAATATCAGAGGCTTGTATCTACTGATACTGAGAACCCATCTCCTCCTAGATTTCTTAATGAAGAATACTTAAAGGTAGATAAGATTGCTGACTTGGATCTATTCTTTGAGAGGGTTTACAGCTATTACTGTGAGAAAGGACTTTGGTGCATCATCATTTAGTGGATTGTCGAACTCCTGGGTTTAGGATTTACCATTTGTTTTTCTGGGTTTTTCTTATTATTGCTTGATTGGCATGGTCTGTGAAATGCAAAGTGTGGTATTAGTGCAGCTGAGTCAGGAATTGGGCCCTGTGATCTGGCTAAAGAAGCTATCCACCGTCATCCATTGGTTCCTTTCACATTTTCAAAGGCTATAATTGTTGGATATCTGGTTATATTTACACTCTACTGGTTATTTTGTTTATTGAGATTCTCTGCACAGTTAAAAGGCACATTGGAAATACGTGAGTTCTACTACAATCGGTAAGAATGTGATTCTGATTTAACAGATTAGTACTCTATGATTGGTTGGTTGTATTAGTCATATCTGAAAGCTATGTTCTGGTTTATTTTAGCCTCAACATTACAGATCAACAAATCAAGACTGCACATTGGTCGGCAATTTTGGAAACTATTGTTGAAGTTCAACGTTCTTCTCAACTCGTTATCAGAGATATTTCTGCACATGAAGTGGTAATGCGGACAATGCGCAAAGAGAATTATCTAATTGGAATGGTTAATAAAGGAGTTCTTGCTTTTCCAGTCCCTTGGTGGATCCCTGGTATTGGCCCTGCTGTCAGTTCTGGAGCTAGTACAGGGAAACAACACTATTTGATGTTAACAAAAACCCTAGAATGGGCTCTTAGCTGGTGCATACTTCAGAGCATGTTTGACAGGTTAGCATCTATTTCATGACGTCCATTTTTATTACGCTATGAAATTTTTGATATTAAGTTCCAAGTACCATTTTCTGTAAATGATAGTTTACATCATTATGTTCTTCTTTTTTCCTTAGGCTTCAAATTAATATTTTTATTGCCATATATTACATAGTTAATGCTCTAGTTGTTGCTTCACTGTATGTTGCCTGGAGTTTTGTGAACGCAGCAATCATGTATTTATTGCTTCTATATAATCAGCGGCTGCTTTGTATATGCTCCTTATGTTCAAACTTTCTTTTCCCAAATGCTTTGGACACAGTCTATATGGTTCACTTTCTTTGTGTTTTCCCTGGGAGAAGGTTTTCTTTGGGTAAGTTGATTATTTACAAGTTAGTAGCTCGAACTATTCTAGTTATTATACAATGTCAAGACTTTGTTTCATCATTTCCCTGCAGCATTGTCTTTCTGGACAAGGCTATTGAAATTTATTGCTGGCTAAATAGGGGTTTCTGCCATCAAGTCTTGAGCTTTCCAATTATAACGGTTTTGTCCTTTCTGTACAATATTAGTAGAAGAACCATTCATTAGTTTACAATATGCCGGTCCCTTTTTTCACTTCTAAAACTGATTGTTTCTTGAGAGTAAAGTCTGCACAGGACATCCATGCACTTTGTTTTCTATTTTTTCTAAGTGGCATTATCCATTTTAGGAAAGAAGTTTGTCTCATACAATTTTATTTTATGACACTGTGGTAGTTGTCACGGATTTTTCTTCACATTACTCTAAAACACTCGTGCGACATTGATCATACAGTTTAGCCTCTACAATGCTTTTATCCATACAATAAAGACAGAGACAAGGTTTAGGCATTGTTATCATGATGGGCGCCCTGGCATCCACATGCCTGGGTTAAAAAATGTCTTTTGCCGTCTAGGCACGCTCCTAGGCACTTAGGTGCATCAAATGGATCCGGATCTAGATTTTAACCTATTTATTAAACAACAAAACCCTAACCATTCTCTAAATCCTTTCTTCTTCACTGTGCACCACCGATGGTTGCTACTTGGTGGAATTCTAGTCGACCACTGCAGCCTTGTTCGACGACAATTCTGACAGCAACTGCTGATGACAACGACTTCGGTAGCAACTTTCGGCGACGTCGGCCATTCTTGCAGCCTCCTTTTCCCTTATTCTTCCTTTGATCTTCACTCTCCAAGGTATTTATTGAAATTTCTGATGTTTTTATCATTTGTCTTGATATTTTTGTGATTTTTGTTCATATTATTGACATGTGTTGATTTTATTATCTTTGCTCACTTTTATATGATTAATCTTGTGAATTTTTGCTTGTTTAATTTTTTCAAAATTCAGATGTCAGTTGTGGTCTTTTATCTTGATCTTTGTGTGGTTTCTCCATTTTTTCTTCAATTTGTTGATGTATTGATTGATTTTGTTCATATTCATTGATTTTGATGTGGTTTATACATGGATTTTTGTTTTTTTTTTAAATTCAGAATGATATGTCAAATTCTCAATATCTTAACAATTGATATTTGATACTAACATTGTTGTTCACACTTGACAACTTGTTTTTTACTTGTTTTCTTCATTTTTTATTTATTTTGATAAATAGTTCATAGGATGTCACAAGAAGAGAATTCTCTTTCAACATTCCCGCGAAATGAAGTACAGGAATCATCATTCACTTTGTATCCTAGTATTGATCCCATTTTAGCACGTGATAAATCAAGAAGAGCTAAGTCGGATGATCCAAGATGAAAGTATGCATGATGGCCAACTCTTGGTGACAAGAATACAATGCAATACTTACCCTGTGGAAAGATTTTCAAATATGGTATCAAAAATAAAAGAAGCATTTGATTGGAGGCTTCTCTGATGTTAGTAAATGCCCCAAGATAATAATAGTCATTGCAGATGAGATATTGAAGTGGTGCGACAGAGGAAAAGGAAGAAGCCCAACATTGCATTTGGTGCTCCATCAGATGGAATTGATGGAAGCAAAGGCTATGCCTATTGATTCTGCCACTACACATCTAGAAAAGAAGATAATTGTGTCTTTAAGTAGTAGAATTGCAAAGTCAACTACCCCAATCAGGAAGAAAGTAGGTCCTCTTAATGTGTTGTGCTGGAAAAATCTTTGCACCTTTGTTCTTGAAAGAAGACAATAAATAAGCAAACAACAAATAGTAATTGAGGACCACCTCAAGAAAAAAGAAAAAGAGTGTGTTGATCAATTCGTCACTGATACCCTATGTAAGGGTGGATTGCCTTTCAACACAGACAACAAGTGGATGGTTAAAGTACTTTGTGAGGTCATTGGACGCTATAGGAGAGGATATAGGCCACCTTCCTTCCATTAAGTAATGAAGTTATTGTTGGAGAAGAAGTTCGATGATGTGGTAGAAAAAAGAAGAGAGTTCGAAGTGTATTGGAAAAAATATGATATTGCTCTCATATCTAATGGATGAACAATCCAGGAGTTTAATCAACTTCTTAGTGAATTGTCCAGAGGGTACTTTCTACTTGTATTTTATTAATGCTTTAGGACACAAGAAGACTACAGATTATTTGTTAGGACTGCTTAAGGATGCAATCTTTCATATAGATGAAGAATATGTGGTGCAAGTGTGCACATATAATGCAAAAGCTGATGGAGAAGAATAACAAAATATTTTGGACTCGTTGTACAATACATTGTATTGATCTCATACTTAAAGACATTGGGAAATTACCAAAATTGACAAAAGTGATAGCCATAGGGAAAAAGATTACATCCTCTATCTATATTCACACTTGTCTCTATGATGCATTCACTATAAAGTCTAATGGAAAAGAACTTGTTAGATGTGATGTTACAAGATTTGCCACTTCATATTTCATACTTAAAAGCATGTATGACATGAAGAGTATCCTTAAACAACTTTTTGCATCTATATATAGAACGAGCCTAGTTGCGTGAAAGCTATTCAAGACATAAGTCATTAATATAATGCTTTCTACAGATTTCTGGAATATCTTGGAACATTACCTAAGAATTTTTCAATCTCTTGTAGTTTTGTTGAGATTGGTTGATTGTGATGAGAAGTCGATTATAAGCTACCTGTACATGTATTCAGTTATGTTAAGATAGTAATTAAAGATAATTTTGACAATAACAAGAGGGAATACAATCCTATTTTGGATATTATTGAGAAACGTTGAACTTAGTACTTTAATGATCGTCCTTTACTTGATATCGAAGTATTTCTAAATCCCATAGTCTACTACAAAGAAAGAGAGGAAACTAATTCCCCACTTGCTAATTTCTATGAGTCTGCATTTTAAGAATGTGTGGAACAAATAATCAAGGGTCGAGAGGAACAAAATGAAATCACATTGGGAGTTGATTCTTATAAGCAAAGAAGAGAAAGATTTGGCAGTGAAATGGTAAAAGATGCAATTGCCTTGCAACAATCAAGTAATTGTTTCTTATTTTTTTACTTGTTACATAATTTAATTTTTAAGATATGTGATTTGGTAATATTTGAGTTTGAGTGTTTGATAATGTATTTCTTTATTTATGTAGTGAGCTGGTAGGACTTTTATGGAGTACTCACTCCTTCGCTTAAGAAAATTGTCATTTATATCTTAGGTCTTTGTTGTATTGCCTCTAATTGTGAGAGGAATTAGAGCACATTTTAATTTATAAGAATTAAGAAACAACAATACTTGTCACTAATTTTTGAAATTTAACGTATCATATTTGAAATTTTAAATTATTTATCTTTTTCCTCTCTTATTTTAATAGAACCACACAAAAAAGAGAAAATGCATAAAACAAAATTGGTTAGACAAACTTGTTTTCGTCAACTACAACAAGCGTCTCTATAAAAGATTTCAAACAAGAAGACTAAACAACAATGATGAAAATTTTGATCCCATACGTGTGAATAAATTAAATTATAGCAATGTATGGGTGACAGACGTATCGAGAGTTGCGAATAAGTTTGTGTATAGGAAAGAAAAACTCACATGGGTACAAGTTGATAAGGCAATAAGAGCTTTGGAGTTCCATGTTGGTCATGCTAGAAGATTGATTACTCAAGCTTAACCCACTTCAACTCCAACAACATATGCTCATGGATGTTCTTGTAGCAATGGTCATGGACGTGGGTGACTTCATACACATGAACGTGAAACAAGTGTGAAAAAATATTCAAGGAAAAGCAAAGAACCTATAGTTTGTAGAAGTTATTAATGATAAGGAAGAAGAATTTCAATAGGAAGAAGAGGATAAAGAGGAAGGATCCTATGAAGAAAAAGAGGATTACGAAAATTTTGAATTTAAAGGACAACTTAAGGACTTAGATAATGATGAAGAAGAATAATTATCATTTTGTTTTTTTTTTGTTATCAAGCATTGACTTATTATTATTGTTAATATTTTATTTATGCTAAGATTATTATTTTTAATTTTAGAAAGTGGTATATTAATTCATTAGTACATTATACATATATTTATAAACATATAAAAAAATATGAGAAATGTGTAAAATAGGTATATTTATTACTGTTTAGGCGCCTAAGGCGCTGGAACTCATCACCATGGCGCCTTGGTGCCATGATAAGTATGGATTGAGGGAAGTACCCTTTTTTTTGTTACTTACAAATAGAATTACAAAAGTCAAGGAAGAGAAGCTACACTTCTTGGTTGCTTCCTCATCGTATACACTTGGTTGAGACTTGAGCACGCACAAGCTCTCACGCTTAGCTCTTACGCTCAACTTAGTCAAAGACACTTCTCGTTTTTACAGCCATCTAAACGTTGTTATATACTTATGCTTGGATGTTACAATAGCTCAGCCATCAAAGGTGCACCCCTTAATTCTAGGAGCTTCAATGTTAGCTCCTTAATGCCATGGCTTAATGTCAGGTCTTCAATGCCCTAATGCCACCTCAACACCTGCGAGCACTCACTGCCAACGCTTGACTCAGGCGTGGCCATGAAGGCTTAGCTGCCATTACACGTTGTCAATCCGATAACGTCTCGTTGATAAGCAACGCCACATTGCCTCTTCAGTTGTGCACATCCCATGCAACATCCACCTCAACGCACTAGCTTTCCATGTTTCGACAGCAACGAGCCTAGGCCTTCTCGCACTCGCGTGGATTGGTTGTAGTCACCTCCTCTTGGTCTTCTCATTTTGTACGCACTACCTTAGCACCAAAATCCTTGTGCACCACTTCCGCACTTACCTCAAATGACTAGTTGTTATGGTGAGGGTGTGGCAAACTCTCCCTTACCTAAACCATCGACGCCCTCGACGATTATGTTGCTATCTTATTGATCTTCTTTTTAATCTTAGGCATTAACTTTCTTCTCTGTTTTGTTGGATGCCTTGTAGTCTATTAGGGCATTAGTAGTCGTCAACGTTGCTTGGAGATCCTTGATGTCTTGACGTTGAAGTTGCACTTACGCCCGGCTTTGCAACCCATTAAGGAAGTTGTGCAATCAATCTTCTTATGTCATATCATTGATCTTTAGCATCAACGAATGGAATTGTTTCATGTGCTCCTGTATGTTTCTGGTCTACCTTAACTTGGACAACGCGTCCTGCACCACCCATGTAGTGTTCATGGGTAGGAACTATTGCTTCAGTTCCTTGGCTAATGTCTCCCATGTTTCTGGTTGTTTAAAGCCACTTCGTGCATAGTGGGTATGCTACCACAATTTGACGTCTCTAGTGAGGAACATACTCACCAACGTCACCTTTTCCTCCTTCAAAGTGTGCATGGTTTTAAAGCTCCTTTGTGTCACAACTCACAACCTCCAATGAAGGCCTTGGGCTCAGGCACTTGGGTATTCATCCCCACCTTGCCCTTTAGCTTTGTAGCTAGCACCCTTTTCACTAGTGCTATGTCATCCCAAAGCATAGTGATAGCCTCCCCCATCTCCTGGATGGCTGGAAGGACCATATTGGTGGCCTCTAACCACCTTTCTAGGTCCATCACCCTTGTCATATTGGTCTTGCCCTCCATGATATAGTATATCCTAGCAACGAAACCAAATGTCACAGATTCTTCTTCGTGTCGTGTTGAAACACCCATGTAGCATTGATCGTAGCCCACATTAAGATTAGTTCAACCTTTACAATGCTTTCACCCACACAATAGAGAGAGAGACGAGGTTTAGGGAAGCACCTTTTTTTCCTTTACTCACAAATAGAATTATAGAGGTTGAGGAAGAAAAACTACACTCTTGCTTGCTTCCCCATCGTATATACTTGGCTAGGACTTGAGCACGTACAATCACACACGCTTGGCTTTCATGCTCAACTCTGTCCTCAACACTTTCTTATCTTTAGAGTCCCTTACACATTGTTATATACTTATGCTTGGGCATTGCAATGCCTCAGCCATCAAGGGCGCAGTCCTTGATTTCAGGCCAGTTCCTTGATGCCATGGCTTAACACTAGGTCTTCAATGCCTTAACACTACCTCAATGCTTACCAGCACTCATCACCAGCATTTGACTTGGGCGTGGCCATGAAGGCTCAGTGGCCGTTACACATTGCCAGTCCGACAACGGCCTGCTAATCAATAACGCCACGTTGCCTCTTTAGTTGTGGACATCCTACGCAATGTGCACCTCAACGAACAAGCTTCCCTTGGCTCGACAACAACAAGCCCAGGCCTTCCCTCACTCCTTGCGTGGACCAACCCTAGTCACCTACTCACTGTCTTCCCATCTTGAGAGCACTACCTTAGCGCCAAGATCCTTGTGCACCACCTTCACACAACCACACGTGCTTCGGATGACTAGTTGTTGTGGTGAGGGTGTGATAGTAGTCTAGTACTTGATATGGCCATGAAGGTTGTTTGTGGTATTGCTTGGAATAATTCGAGTAATACCTCATCAGGTTATAACCTGCTGGATGATGTTTTGGGAGTGAAAATGTGCATGAAATAAAATAAATATAGTTTCTGAATATTTTGATTTTTTTTCTAGCTGAAAATATACTTTTCATTTGTGATATTTTTCTGATGAGAAGTATATTTTCTGCAGAAATTATTATGTCCGGATGGATTTTATTTCAAACCCTTCTTCACTAAGAAAGAGGCTGAAGGCTGTTGGGATTGGGATGCTTCTTCTTTCACCCTTTCTTGTTGTTTTTATGTTGGTGTACTTCTTCTTAAGTCATGCTGAACAGTTTTATAATCATCCAAGCACAGCATCATCAAGAAAGTGGTCCAACCTCTCAAGGTGGCTTTTCAGGGAGTTCAATGAGGTACCATTCCCTACTCCAACTTTTCATTGAAAGGTTATTAATGATGCTAGTTCTTGTCAGCTAAGCACGCCTTCTGAAGGAATAATGGTTGTGATTTGTGATGGACAACACGTTTTTATGCATTCTCACATAATATATGTATGTCCATACTATGAGTGTATGCATATGTCTTTGTGCCTAACTCTGATGTAAATCTATTCATAAAAGTGCAATTGTTGAACATATTTTCCAGTTAAGAGTAGGTCTTCATTAAGCATAAAAATAATCTCCTCGTGTTTAACGTGTTGCTGATCTCAAAATTATTTGACTGGTTTATGCAACATTCCTCAAAATCTAGTCAAACTCGCTTACTGTCTACGCACTTTTGTTTTTCCCTAATTCATCTTTTTGTTCAGGATTTTTTTTTTAACTAAATAAAATTAGGTGATTAATAAGATGAAACATAATAGCACACAACTCCCTGCCCTTGCATTTAACTCTATTTTCTCTTATTTCAGGTGGACCACTTGTTTAAACATAGAATAACCAACAGTGTGGTGCATGCTTCTGGTTATCTGAAGCAATTCCCTTCCACATCATGTCACTGATTGCCAAATTTGTCTCTTTTGTATCCGGTGGATTTGTTGCTATTTTGATCATCATTGCTTTTATGGAAGAATCCCTACTTGAAGGGCATGTATGTTTCTTTCCTTTCTGTAATAAAGCAATTTTTCTATACTAAATGCAAACTTAGTTCTGTCTGTTATTCCAATTTATGCAGATCTTTGGTCGAAATTTACTTTGGTATGCTGCAGTTTTTGGAACTATGAAAGCTATCAGTTGTACTGTTGTTGGTGATGAGGTGCATGTTATTGATCCTGAAGGAGCATACACATTACATGCCTAAGAGATGGCGTGGCAAAGAAAATACTGATTCGGTTAAAACGGAGTTTGAAAACCTTTACCAGGTGCCACTGTTTGACCTTGTGTTTTGCTTCTCTTGACACATATTTTAGTATTTCAATAACCGATTTTGATGTCTTTTCTTATTCTATAATTTTTCCATGACAATTAACTTGATGTCCATGAAATCTCTCACCTTTGACTATTATGTGTGTGATACGCCATGTTTAATAATCTATTTTCAGACAGTGTATGATATAACTTATAGGAAAATGAGTCCCAATCCTCTTGTGGTTTTCCAGTTTAGGGGGAAGAATGTCTGGTGTCTGAAGTCTATCAATTTCATCTTTAAGACTCTAAGACAGCAAATCTCGTTTCAAATTGTTTGTTGATTAAACCATGCAGCTCCATGAAGTCTTTGATAAGTAAGCAAACTTGTAGGCTGATTTCTATTGGCATATGAGTCTGTTAACTTCTTAGATATGATTATTTTTCCTTATTTAGACTTGGGTAGAGCATTTCTTCAGTGGTTCATCCATTTACCAATAGTCATCTATGCTCTCTTGGAATAATAAAATATTTGTCCCTTTGGAGAGAAAAATATCTTTGATGGAATAGTTGCTGCAAATCTCATCAGCATTTAATATATACGGATTCAATTACTTATTTTGAACAATAGGGCATAAAAAGGTGTCTAGTTCCATGTAAGACAACCTTTCACTTTTTCATAATAAATATGGGCAAAGTCATGGGTGCTCGGATTTTCCCTCTTTATGTTTTGTGATATCTCTATTCAATGTCTCCCTGATATCTATGCTTTTGAAGTCCATATAATTTATTGGAGTATGACACCCTGGGTTGTCAAATTTCTAATTAGGACCTTCAGCTTCACAGAAGTATTCTTTAGCCAATAAAATTAATATTACATCTATAACTGAATATTGATAAGTCAAAATTCACCGTATTCTATTTCTATATTTATAAAATTGAAATGTCTTGTAGTTATTCTTTGCTTTCTTATACGATACGTTTCTATCAAATTGTTTAAAAGAAATCAATGACCACAAAATAGTTTGTGTTCTTCATCACTTCAAGTTGTAGTAGTTCTTATAAAGTACTTGTGAATCAAAATGCAGTTTACTGGGATGATGTTATTTGAGGATATGGCATCAATTTTTGTCACACCATACTTGCTATTGTTTGTTATACCTGAGGTACGTTCAGCTCAGTTGCTAAGTACACGTACCTTTGGAAGTCTAGAAAATTTTAACTACAAACTGGGTTCTCATTGTTTGACTTCTGTAGCATCTGGATAAGATTCTGCAATTCCTGTCAGACTTCACAGTGGACGTTGATGGTGTTGGCCACGTTTGCAGGTTATTCATTTTTCAGTACCTACTATTTAGTTGAAATTCTATCCTTTTTAAGTTTCTTTACAAAAAAACAGCAGACTATGATATGCTTTAAATTTTCCCTTGTTTTCTCTTTTGTAGTTTTAGCACCTTTAACTTTGAAAGCCATGGGAATAGGAAGTATGGTTCTCCCTACAATGCAACTCCCAACAGGAGGAGCTCACAAGGGAAAATGGAAAAATCATTCCTAAGGTAATTTTTTGTGTAACTGTCCGAATTTAAATTCACTTTGTTTCATTGTTGAACTGTTTATGTTAGTACAAGTCTGCAAGAATATGTATCATTTGCATATGAACCTTTGACCTTTAATTCAATTTTTTTAGTTCAGATTTTTCTTGTATTAGTATATTCTTTTCCATCTCAAATGGCAATTGACTACCATGTATCGTGCTAAGCAGCTTGTTAAAAATATCTGCTTCTAAGGATGTGTAATTGTAGCAAGCTACACTGAATCTGAAACCACTATGAGTTCAAGCGTGGCTATCATCACTCACAGTAATTCATGCTATGGCGTAATCCTAGTTTGGTTTGCTCGATTATTTTAAAGCCTATGATCTTCTTATGGTAATTTAAACATTCCTACACTAGATACCTGAAAATGATTTTTGTCACTTATAAATCTTTGTTCTCTAATCTTATTCTTTTGATGTGTCATACATTTGACACACTTCTCCAAATCTTTTATAGGGATTCTAAAAAATTGCAGGACTTGGGCATCACTAGATGTATTTACAGAAACTACTAGAAAAAAATCTGAACTTTTAATTTTTCAATTTTTTTTATACGGAATGTGATGCATTGCGTGTATGTTGTCCTGCTTATAACATTGCTTTACGATCTCACACTGTTTGTGGTAACCTGATCACATCCTCATTATCACTTATCTTGGCATTAATTTTCTTGACGTATTATCTTGTCTTTATGTAGTTTCCAAAGAACCTATCCTAATTGGGAACCAAATAATCAGGGGAAGGAATTCCTATCGACTCTGCATAGCTTCAGAGAGTGGCACAACCACCAGCCAACACAGCATGCATATTGTTCATTTCAGCCTCGGAATCTAAGCCCTACTCAAAGTGACCAGGATGAAATGATTCACAGATTACCTCAGAGGAATATGCCCTATAATGATGGACGAGGAGAGAGATCAAACCATAAATTCAGCTCACTTCAGATAAATCCAGAACTAAGAACCTATCCATACTTGGTGGATTGGTATTATGTTTCACAGCCTCTCCATGCTGTTGATAATCCAAATGATAATAACATGTCGCCATTGGGAAGTGAATTGCCACTAAAGGTCACCAGATATCCCCAGCCTTCATATGTCAAGCAACACTGTCACAGAAATCAAGAATAATTGGGGCTTCCTCTCTTCAGATAGATTACAGAGTCCATTCGATATATCCATTTCAAGTGCTTTCATTCATGATGATATATTTCAGAAGCATGATGCTCGTCAACCAGAAAGCAGTGCAGACAGCCGCTGGTGGTCTCGATCTGTACCTTATTCATCTGCACAGAGAGGAAGCTTTCTTGAGCCACCAAATTTTGCTCAGCAAAATCCCGACAGTAAGTCATCTGCACAAGGAAGTTTTCTTGAGCCTCCAAGCTTTGCTCATCGAAATTTCAATAGTCACTCACAAGGAAGTTTTCTGGAGCCACTGAGTTTTGCTCATCGAAAGTCCGATGGTTGCTCATCGGCACAAGGAGGAAGTTTTGTTTAGGCGCCAAGTTTTCCCCCTCAGGACTCCGATATTCACTCATTGGAACAAGGAGCAAGTTTTCTTGAAGTGTCAAGTTTCGCTGATCGAAATTCCTGTAGTCGAGATCGTGGAATTGATGACTCACAGAGAAGTCTGGAGGGAATAGTAGAGTGCAATTCTAGGGTTCATTTTTGGAGATCCTGGAAGTTATCTCGGACAACGTATTCAGATTCTGAAAATGATGAGGCCTTCAACCTCCCATTTGGCGATATTACAGAGACACAATATAATGATAATTGGAAAAAAAATATAATTTTTTATTCCATATTTTAATCAATATTAACTTGATGTAGTCTTAAGTTCTGATACTTCACTGTTTACCCAAGTTTTGGAGGTTTAACCTAGTACCTTTGGGTTGTTGATTTCTTATCGTGTTTACCTCTTAATTCTGTTGTGCATAAAGTTTGTTTTTCGTTTCAATGGTTATAGTCTTCTAAAGTATGTGATCTGATAATAATGAGAAAAATTGACATATACCTGAACGTGTTACACCCACCATTCAAGTTATAACTTGAAAATTCTTTCCTAGATTTAGATTCTTTCTGAGAACCAATCTCCAATTGTTGAGTTATTACCAAATAAATTTAGTTTAAAAGATAGTTAACAAATATCTAAGATCTAATGATTTTTCACAAAATCAAAGTCAAGAAGGTGTTCATGCTTTTAAAGGTGTTGCTTGACATATTTCATACTCCCACATGACCAAACCATTGTCGCAGAATCCTCAACGGTGGATTTTCAAATTTAACATCACCAATTCTGGTCAAACTATATTCTTCAAAATCAATTCCCAAATAGATCCTGATTCTCACCACTCAGGGGGCCAAGATCAGGTACACAACATACCATGATGTAATACACTTACGTGCATGATTATACTGAAGATGAAGACATGCACTTACGTTACAAACAATCAGTCAGATATTCCCGAATGCAACCCTGCAAATTACCCCTGGTCTTTTACGCGACTACGTGAGGTGATATCTGGGTTTCAAGTATGCACAATGCCATTGAAATTTTATTGCTAGCATATAAAGATTTATCCGCAATATGCATTTGTACAGTTTAAGACAAAAGGCAGAATTAAGCAACTCATTTCCAACTCACATATAGTGATCATGGATGATATGTTAATGGTTGAATTACCAAGTTCCCTCATATTAACAAGTGAAAGACAGCCATGTGTGGATAAATCTCCAAAACCAACAACAGTTGATTCAATCCAAGTTCTGGCTATCAGAAGATAATCATCATCTAAATTACGCCTTCATGGGTTATGCGAGCACTAACTTCTGGCCGTACACAATGAGGAACCTCATTAGTAAAGGAAATGGCCAAATCACTGAGACCAATAGCTGTCAATATCTTCACCAAGACTTGAACTGGATATCCTCTGACTAATAATATCCTTCAACTCTAGTTCACCAGGAAACCTGTGTTCCTGCAACTTGGAGAAAACCTGCAACGACAAAAGAAAAAGAATTCAGCTGAATATTAACTATCAGATTGGTACAAGGGTTCCACCATAATTAATTGAACAAACTACAGTAAGAGTAAAAAATGAAAATTATACTAGCAAGCACTCTTTAAATCCATCAAGTCATTCAGACATGGTGTTTAGTGGCACAGCTTCAAATCTCCAATAAACGATCTTAGAAATAACAGAACTGTTTACACATGAGAACTGGATGTAGTGTTTATATTGATTTATACAAGAACTGATTGGCACTAGTGATGGGAGATGAAAAGGAAAGTGAAAAAAAGTGCCAATTAGAGATCTTTGCATTGGAGGGCCGAGATAAAAAGGCTCAGTGCCTTCAGTTATTTATCTCAAACAGCTGCTTCACATCACATGCCAACATTCAACACACATGGGTCTTCACTAATCCTTTAACCACAGGTCTACACACTTGTTTCTGGTAAAGGTAGAAAGTCGAAGAGAGAGCTATGGACTGTGCAAAGTAACATCATCAAAAACCACTATACCACCAACATTAGTTCATGCACCAGACTATCATTCAGAGGCACAAGCAGGGTTTCTTACCAGGTCACCATTGCAATAAACTTCAAAAGCGCCAGAACTTTGCAGTGTGTTTTGGAGCATATTGCCCAGGAGCCAAGTTGAAGCAATAGTTCCAAATCTATTAGCACGCAAGGAATAGTACCAAGGAGGTGGTACCATGTATCCCAACCTAGGGAATATATGTTCACCAGCCATTATAATTCCAAAAACTCCTGCTTGAGCAAATGGCACTGCTTTGCTCAGTATGCGCTTTGGAAGGGGAGGGGGGTAATTCGACAAAACTACATTAATTCCTGGAAAGTAGGTTTCCAACATCTTCTTCACTGTCATTGCATTCCCCCTGGCAACAAAACATTTCAAAAGTAGAACAAAATTGCTATGAAAAATCAATAGTCTAAACGACAACATGTACTTTATGTAGTACCATGAAAAACTAACCAAAAAATTATACCAATCTGCAACAATACACTATTATTTTCTCTGATAGAATATACAAAACCTAACAAAGTAGGAAAAAATTTAAAAAATCCCTACTCAGTCAACTCTATATATTCAAAAGCAAGTTTTTTTTATGAGATGTGAAAAATTTTGAGCGGCAATCAGTAATTTTATTGAAAATATTTAAAACAGAAAAAAAAAAGGGCTTATCAAGACAATACTCCAATACAAAGAGAAGTGCAGCAGAAATACAAAATCAGGCTACTACCAGACCCAGTACCCAATCATGTATAAACACATCAGATTCATCAGAGTCATCCATTTTAGGATGCCATTCTAAAATAGAAGATGTGATTTTATCCTGTAGATCTTGGACAGCCACGCTTTTCCCCAGAAGATACAATGATTTCTTTCAAACTATAAGGCCCACCAGATAGCATGGGGAAAAGCTCTCCAGACCATCCTCCTCCTTCCCTGCCAACAGCCCCTCAACTTTCATTACTCCCAGAAGGGCTCCACTTATCCATCACCAAGCTAGTCACAAAGCTCCCTCCCAAAAAGAGAATACTACAACACATGGACAGTCTTGCAACCCCAAAAAAGATGTTGAAGATCCTCAAAAGCACTACAACAGAACATACATCTGCTAGCAAGATGTAAACCTTGTCGCTGTAACGCTGCATATGTCAAAACCCCTCCGTGAAGCATTTCAAGGGTTGTGGTTCCATTGTTGTGTGGATCAACTTCAAATATTTTTTCCTACTAAAGGTAGTAATAATCATTAAATTTGTAAAGGGCCATGTTAGTAAAACCTACATGGGCCAGGATCGCCTCGCTGAAGAATTGCCATGGACAAGCAATATGAAATGACAAGAATGTACAAATCACAATTATCACATGTACTAGTGCATGAACAAATATATCAAACTACAAAAGTGAGATTGGTTACAAGGCTACTTTCTTGGATTAGACTTCTCCAAAGACTAATTCTCTCATATTTGATTGGTTTCACACAAAAATTGCTTTTGACATGGAACGAAGAAATTGAAAATGCTGATGATGAAAGAAGCATAATTTTCAAGATCAGAACTTGACTTCCGCTTGTCTTCTTTTCTTTCGTTTTTTGAGCAGTACTTCTGCTCAGTTTCCAGTCATAGTGTGAAATTGAAATGCAATAAATGAGCCTAGAAAACAAGGTACCAGAACTCTAAATTAATTTTCTAACTACTTATTTCTTATAAGTCTAAGATTAAATAGTTATAGACACCATGACTTCTACTCAATAAATGAGCAGCAGTCAAATTCTGAGCATTGAAAGTCATAACCTTCTTTCAAAAATTCTTACTGATTGCTCAATCATTTCACTTATAGAATTATACCAAGAAAACAAATGAACACGTAAGAGATAGACTTCCAAGAAGTTTAGTTCAGGGAAGTATATTTCATTGACTTTGGACATTTTCACTTTCTAGAAACTGACCCCACTTTTGAGAAATTTCCAACGACATATTATTGCAAGTTGCGAAACTCTAATTCTAGATCAGCAAGAAATCAATCTAAAAATAAACTAGGAGGGCTGGACCTTTGGTCCCTTGATTTCGATAAACTTCCCATAAACCACGCCAACCAATTATCGAAGAAAAACATGGTAATTTACCTGAGATAGCAAACAGGAGTGCAACTTTGGGATTGATTATCTGAAGGGAATGTGGAATCACATCTGCATGCAATCACTTGGTCAATGGTAGAGTCTCTGTATCGTCGTATGAGAGGTTGGAGCTTCAAACCCCATGGACAGTGGGAAATTGATCTATTCCGGGAAAAATAGGTTTAGGTGATTTCAAACTTGAGTCTTTGAGGTGGTGGTTAAAAGTGGAAACCACTATGCCATTCAAAATATATGGAGTCACTCAGTCACCAGTTTCGGATTGCCATCATTCTCGTATTAAAAGATTAAAAAAATAATAAGATTTAGTTCCTTTTAAAAAAGGGTATTTCTTTGATTATTACTATTAGTTCTACGCATTGGCATACAGTAGCATCTTGTTGTCTTCCTACCACAGTAAGCTGAGAACCAGGGAGAAAATAAGGTATTCAACTTTGGACCAAACACTATGTTGTTTCCAAACTTGCTCAGAGCTGAAAATCAATTTCCATAAATCATCAATTACTGGTGTTGGAATATCTGAGGATTTTGTTCAGAAAGCTTCTCAAATCTTGGAGTGCCGCATAGAGAAACTTCCTATAAAATATTTGAGTTTACCATTGCATTTCAGGAAAACAAATTACCAAGATTGGCCCCCAATAATAATAAAAATCACTAAAAAATTATCTCATTGGAAGACAAAATACCTATCATTAGGGGGAAGGTTTACCTTGGTAAATGTTATATTATCTGCCATCCCTACATACTATCTTTCAGTCCTACATCTACCAGCTAGGGTAGAGAAAGATATTGACAAAATCAGAAGTAGATTTCTATGGAACTCCTTATCTTCTAGTATTGCCTGCCATTTAGTTAAATGGATAACTCTATGTAGGTCAAAAGAACAAAAAGGCCGGGGAATCATTAATTTAAGGCACTTCAGTTTGACACTGAAATGCAAACTACTTTGGCAACTTCTATCTAACTCCTACTCATTGAAATGGAAAGATGTAGTCAGAGCTAAATATTTTACTAGAGATGGACCAGATGCTCTCCTTAATGTTTCAAATGGCAGATCCTCACCGTTATGGTTAGAACTCAAAAACCGTTTCGACATTATAAATGGGTTTACTGCATTTCAAGTTAAAAATGGAAGAAATACTGTTTTTTGGGAGAATAGATGGTGGAATGATGAAAAATTAAAAGATGTCCTACCTGATATACACCATATGGCAAAATTTAAGCAAGCTTCAATCACAAAAACTATAGAGACTATTAAAGCAGACCCTGATAAACTATTCTTCAATCCCTTGACACCAGATGAAGTTGAATCCTTACATGCTCAATTAAAAAGTTTAACAAACATTTTCAACAACACAAGATTAACAGAAGAAGAGGATACACTAATATGGAAACCTACCAGCAAAATATTCACTGTTAAATCTTGTTATGATATGCTAAATGACGGTGACTACAGATTCAAATATATTTATGAAATCTGGGACTACTGGGTGTCACTTAAAATTAAACTTTTTTCATGACTAGTTATCCAAAAGAGGCTAGACTGACTCTGATTTATGTATCTTTTGCAATAACAATAGAGAAACTTTCAAGCATCTTTTTCTATATTGTCCTTTCACTCATTCTATTTGGAGTGCTTTTACTGCTGGGTTCATATATCCTGCTATACTTTCAGTTGAAGACTTATTTGCTATTCCTCCTACGTTAAAATTTGAAACATCCTTAAAAGGTTCTCATACCTTTGTTCAAATCTTTTTATGGTCTGTTTGGAAGGAAAGAAATAATAGAACATTCAGAGACATTTACAGAAATGCCAGTATGATTATAAATGACATTATTTCCTTGTTTCACTGTTAGATAGAATATCTAGGTACAGGATTTGAAAGAAATGAAACTCTACAATCAATATCTACATTCCAGCAAAAGAGAGAGATGGAGCAAGCTCCAATGGCTCCAACAAATTCCCAACAAGGAAGGGAATACAATACCTCAACGCCTGCTCTCCTGGAGGATAATCCTATGATATGATTAACATTCTGTTAGTTGAAATATTACCCAGTTATTCTGTCTTTAACTTTAACTTCTGTTGCTGAAATTTTTGAGATACGACTGTGGTGTAATATTGACAGTGAAAAAACAGTGGCAATATTCTTATCCCATATTTATAATAGATTACCGTTTACAAAAAAAAACTTTGGACCAAACACCAAAAGCCAGGAGACAAGGCAAGTTAGATGGATAGTAATAAACTCTGTACGAATAAAGGACAGCAAAAAAATTGAAAACAGCAACGCTTTCCGTACCATAGGGCAAGAATGTTACAACAGAATTCATAAACAAGCAACCAAACCTATAAGAACACGACGAGCAGAAGCTGAGATTGATGGTAGTCCCAACTCCCAACCCCTTCTTCTTCTGCAACAACAACAACAAAAAAAAGGGGAGCCACCTTTACAAAAAATTTCACAAAAAGAACCAATCTTTCGGGTTTATAGCGAGAGATTGCAGTACCAGAGGAGTGGACAGGTCGGGTGTCTGTTGAATCGGGACCTGCGACGACGACAGAACGCCGTCTTCATGGTGGTGCTGGTGGTGGTGTGGTGTGGTGGAGGAGGAGTGAGGTTTTGGCGGCGGAGGGGTGAAGAGATTGACGAGATCTGAGCAGAAGAGGAAGAGCGGGAGCCCTAGGACTAGAAGCTGCGTTCGATCCATCGCAATGTTTCCTTGGTCGACGAGTTCGATATTTTTCTGCATCTTTTGTACAGGGGTTTATTCGGGTACTCGGATCTTGTTTGAGTCGTAGTCCGGTCTGGTTGACTAAACCTTGGTCCATGGGCTTGGACCCTAAAGATTGGAATGCTCTTTATCTTGTTTCATTTGTTTGTGTAGGATGAAACCTTAACAGATAGTAGATTATATTATAGATTAACTAATTATATAATTAGATTTTATTTTAAAAAATAGAAAACTAAAATAAATGTGGTGCCTACAGGAAAATTTTCGTATAGCACCTACACAAACAATTTCCTACTTCCCTTTTTAAAGTAAGTGTGAGTTTTTTGCTTAATAACGAAGTGATTGTCTGAAGACCCAAGTTCGAAACAAGTGTGTGTGTGGGTTTTTTTTTTTTTTTTTTTACAAATGATAAATAGAAGTTCGAAACAAGTGTGAGTCAAAGGATTATGGTTGAACTCGAGTTGCTTTGCTTGGTTGGTGGTGTATTAGTTGAGTCTTTAGGGTGTTTAGAGTTTGTTGCATCTAGCATTTGCACCCTTTCCACGTAAAAATCATCTCAAATTTGAGCTTCTTTTATTGTAAATTATTATTGGATTTTAAATTAAATATGTAGATGCATAAGAAGAGATTTTGATCAAGCATCACTTTTATAAAAGTCTGAAGTATAACGCACACACATGCATGAACTAACAGAAGTAATAATAGAGATTCCGTGAACATGCGAACATTACAAACATATAAAAGAGAACGGTTAAAGCGCTATTATATTTATTACGACTCTTGAATGTGTCCATTATATTGCTATTACTTGACTTAAAATGTAATACTTAGGCGTTTTAATGTTTCTTTTTTAGGAACGGATATGTCAATAAGTGTAGGGGGTAGCGGAAGCATTGACGTCTATTGGAGGAAGCAAAAGTGTCGGAAGGCAAAGTGCTAGACGTTGGTTGCGAGTGAAGCGATGTTCCGAATTCCCTTGAAAGCTATAAATTAAAGGCTCTCTCCCTTTGATTTGTGTTGAGAGAAGAAGAGAGTTGTGAAAAGTGAGAGAGGGAGAATATTGCTGAGAAAGAGAGAACGAGAGGGTAGAGTCAAGGCTGAGAAAGAGAGAGGACTCGCGGGACTTGGATGGGAAGACTTGTTGCAATGAGAGGTAGCACCGACTTGAGAGATCAATCACTAGAGTGAGGTATGTGTATGGGATTGAGAAGCGACAGTGTTGGGTTTCATCGCTCTCATTTTGTTTCGGGTGGAATATTTTCTACGTGGGTGGAGGAAAAAGATGAAGATTTTATATTTCCTCTTCTCTATTACAAGATTATTATTAGGACGTTAGATTGCATGATTTACACCTTCATTATTTTACTAAAAACAACCATAATTTCTTGAAGATGTCACCATAATTTATTGATTCGAATCAACCATATTTTATTGATTTATCTCCTACACCTGTCGACGTTTCCACTCCCAAAGACGAAACATCGGAATGCTTAGCTATTACATCCTAAGTCATGTAATGACAATGTAATAGATAGATTTAAGAGTTGTAATAAATATAATAGTACTTTAACTATTCTCTTTTATCTATTTGTAATGTTCACATATTTATGGAATCTCTGTTATTACTTCTGTTAGTCCATGTATATGTGGACGTTACAACAAAGTAGCCTCTTCAATTTTATGATGTTACCACTAAACCTTTACCATTGAAACAACTCTCTTACGAAGATTATGCTCTTTGAAATCCACGATCTGCGTAGGCATTTCATCAAAAGATAATTTTGCATAAGCTTTTTGAAATCTCTGGAATGTCATACTTAATTACATGAATTTCATCTGGTATGCATTTCCTTGACATCGATGTATGGAACGCATCATGTAACTTAGTATATTGTAGTGGTAGTGCTACTTTATAAGCAACTTCACCAACCTGCTCCAATATATCAAAAGGTTTCACTTACCTAAGACTTAACTTTTCCTTTCATCCAAAGCTCATCACACCTTTAATTGAAAATATCTTCAAAAAATTGTGGTTGTTTTTAATAAAATAATAAAGGTGTAAGTCATGCAATCTAACTTCCTAATAATAATCTAATAATATAGGAAAGGAAATGCAATCTAACTTCCTAATAATAATCTAATAATATAGGAAAGGAAATGCAAAATCTTCATCTTCATCCTTCTCGACGGAATCCAACGTCGCCACCTTTTGCTCCTACATACATACCTCACTTCGACGATTGATCCCTTACATCGATGTTGCCTCTAGTGTGCGACGAGCCTCCCCGTCCGAATTCAATGAGCCCTCTCTCCTTCTTAGACGTGACTCCATCCTCTCTCTCTCTCTCTCTCTTTCTTGGCAACCTTCTCCCTCTCTCACTCTTCACAGTTCTCTCCTCCTCTCAACACAAATTATAGAGAGTGGGGCCTTGAATTTATAGCCCTTGATGGAACCCAAAACGTCGCCCTATTTGCAAGTACCCTCCAATGATTCATCTTCTAACACTTCCACTTCTTCCAACGCCCATTGATGCTTCTGTTGCCTCTAACACCCATCAATGCTTCCACTTACCTCCTACGCCTGTCAATGCCTTCGCTCTTGAAGATGAAACATCAAAATGCCTAGGCATCACATGAAGTTTGAACAAGAATCAAATCAATGCCTACACTTCAGGCACCTTGGTGTGATCTCTTGAACTTTAATTTTACTTCATATACAAGCCTACCCTCACTTTATTAAACATCATTAGCTAAAAAGGCCCCAATCATTGGTTAACTTCTATGGTTAACAAAATCATCGTGATCCACACAACTACTATCATTTCTTCTTATCAATAATTTTGTGCTTCTCTTCTTCTTCTAGTTTATGTGCCTCAAACCCTAACCAATCGAAAAATCCACTCTTCCAATGAGAGAAACTAAGATTGGGGAGGACAAAAAAATCGTCTTCTCAAGAAGTTTTCTTCTCCTATTCATTTGTTGACACCCTAATCGTCATTTAGCGTCCTTCAAATTGTAAAATGATTTTCTTCATTCACTTGTTGAAGAAAATGAGGTAAAACTCGTGCCTGCAACAAAGAAATCACATTCAGACATTTTAACAAACATGTAAGTTGCACTTGACGAAGAAGATGAATGAAGAGAAGAACAAAGACAAGGAAAAGATGATCATAACAACAATGGATGAAAAGCTAATGCAAGATGTGACCGTGCCCGACCCGGAGGGAGGGGGAAAGGGGACCACAGCCATGCCAAGATGGCGAAGGCGCAAGGATAGGATAGAAGAAAAAGAAAAGGAAAGGAGTCGCCACCTAGTCTTTTAAAGGAAAGACGAGGAAAACCACAAATAATGAATGCATGGGATGCAGATGGGAAGGCTGGATGTCTGCTAACCAGAGGATGGGTAAGGAATCCTATTACGCACGAGGAAGGTATTAGGCACCCTCGAACGTCCGAGAAACTTGGTCTTTCTAGTCCAAATGCTTGCTAAAGGTTTGATTAATGTTTGCTAAACCTGGATTATGCTCTAATCATGCTAATATGAATGCCATGTTAAGACTAAATGCAAAGATCAAGATGCATGCTCATGAATCGGGGCAATTTGGTCATTTCCCCTAGCCAGAGATGACAAGTGCCTGCATGGGAGTGATGCATGGCCCAAGATATGTCAAAATATATGCTAAATGTCTGGATAACGTCATTTGGAAGAAATTGGAGAAGAAAAATCACCAAAAGGATGTAAATGCAATAAATGACAAACATAGGGACTAAAATGCAAAATTCGTGAAAAGAGCGAGAAACTGGATGAAAAAACATATTCCTGATCCTTATTCTAATATGCAAATGATGGGTCCAGTGTCAATATGGCACAAGGATGCAAAAATTGTACTTGGATAATTTCTTGAAAATTCAGGGACTAAAGTGTAAATTTACATGAGTGCAGATGAGGCCAAAATGCGGGGCAAAATGTCAAATCTCATTGAAAACATGATTTGCAAGTGGACTTTGTGATTAAATGCAAAACAAGGGTGAAAAATAGTCCAAAATATGATGGAAAATATTTTAAAACCTTAAATGAGGAATTTAGAAATATTCTGAGGGTCAAAATGTAAATTTTCATGTTCAAAAATGCTTTAATGTGAACTCAGGGGCCTTTCTGCAAAATTCCAGGATCTGATTGTGATAAAAGATGAGTTTTTAGGCTAATTAGTGCAATTATGATGAATCCTAGGGTTTAAAATGCAAAAGGCACAGTTAAAACTCATTTTTAAAAGGTCGGGGGGTTAAATGTAAATTTTCAGGACCAAACTGTGAAGAAAATTCAATTTTTATGATGCAGTGTGATTTTTGAAGAATTCAAGGTTCATATTGTAATTTTCCCAATGACAAAACATTCTAAAAAGCTTTAGGGGTCTAAATGCAAATTCTCAGGTCTTAAATATGATAAAAAATTGATTTTATTGATCATCAGTGCAATTTTAAAGATATTCAGGGATTAGAATGTAAATTTCACTGAGCAAACTTGTTTCAGAAATACTCAGGGACCTAAATGTAAATTGCCATGACTTAACTGTAATAGAAACATGCATAAATTCGCTAAAAACTAAAAGATGAACTCTTCAGCGGGTCAGATGCAAAATTCACAAGCGAATTAAAAGAATTAAAATTATTTTAAAACTCTAAGGACTAAAATGCAAATGTCTGGACCCATATGTAATAAAAAAGGACTGAAATGTAATAATTTAGGATCTAAATGCAAAAATCAAAAACTAACATGAACGGGCCATAAAAGGCCCATTCGAAGATCACCGAAGGTCGTCGACGCTCTACCGCCGGCGACCATCTCCGGCGACCTCCCACGGGTTCTCCCTGGGCTGGCAGGGCACCGGAAGGTCGGAGGAGCGTCACGGTGGCACAGCGGAGCTCCAGGGAGCATCGACAAGGCTTGGGGCGGTCTGGATCGTTCCCCCCACCTCGCGCTCCAGCGAGGTGGTCGGCGGCGGTGGTTGGAGCGGCGCAAGGGCACGAATTGGCGGTGGAGCGGCTCGGCGATGCTCGGGACGACGTGGGGAGTCCTCCTGGACGGTCGGAGTGGAGCGGGGAGCGTCGGAGCAGCTAGAGCTCCTCGTGACGGCGAGCGGTGGCGACGGCGGCACAGGCTGCAGTTGTTGGGCCTGAGAAGGGGCGCAGAGGAGGAAGAGGAGAGGAGGAGAGAGGCGAGAAGAGGAAGAGAGGAGGAGAAGGGGAGGGCCCCCTGGGCGCCTGCCCGCCGAGTCGGAGCTCGGAGCCCGCCGGCGATGGTCAACCCATCGCCGGAGGGGAAGGAGATGGTGGCCTAGAGAGACCAGACGGGAGGAGAGGGATCGGAGGAGAGGGGAGAACGGAGAGGGGAGGCCCCCGAGGGGCCTCGCCGGAGGCCAAGCGGCCTGGGACACCAACGGTGGGTTGAACCCACCACCGGCGGAGCGTCGACGGCGAGCAAGGAGAGGGGAGTCCTCTTCGCCGTGGCCCAGGAAGGACCCAAACACTCCTACACCTACTGCAGAAGCAAAGACGGGAAAGGGGAAGGGTTACCTGGATGTGGCCTGGTGTTCCTCCCGGTGGCGCTCGACGGCGAGTCTCTTCCGACGGTGCTCTGGCTGCAACGATAGGGGTCGCGAAGGAGAGTGGCTGATGGCTCTAGCTCTGGCTCTAGGGTGCGAGCAGGGGAGGTTCCTTTTTCGGTCTCAGTCCAGTCGTCGGTCTGAAAAAGGGTTTTCTTTTTCTCTGTCGGCGGTGGGACTTTTTGAACTTCGGCGGGAGCTTCCTCCACCGTCGATCTCTTCCTCCTGGGGCCAGTGCCGTTGGATGGAGCGCATGACAGAGAAGGAAAGTTCAGTGATCGCGGGGTTAAGGATTCAGTGTCGGAAAATCCGAGAGTGATCGCTGGAGATGGCGCCGGAGATCGCGGATCGCTGGTGGTGACCTCACCGGAATTATTTTTGACATTTTGTAAAGTTTTGAATTGAATTCTTAAATGAAATAGTGTTGGGCTTATGGGCATGGGTTTTAGGATTTTTGTTTTGATTTTATTTTTTGGAATTTGTTGGACTTTTTAGGGTTTTAATTTTAAGATTTTAATGGGGTTTCATGGGTTTAATTTAATTTCTTAATTTTGTGATTTAAGGTTTAATTAAGGTTTTAATTGGTTTGTATTTGATTTTTT
>JAMKQA010029449.1:0-41707 GCA_024699735.1 Posidonia australis
GGGGGGGGCCCCCCCCCCCCCCCCCCTTTACGGGGGTCGAGGGAGCAACACCCCCGCCCGGAAACAGTATACGATTATATGAGTATACTGATTTTACTAATTTTATAAATTGTATAAATTTATTAGGTTAAATCTATGTATTATTAGGTTAAATAAATGAAAAAACACAAAAAGAAACATGAAAAAACCTAAGACATATATGTTGCTAAGTTAAATCTATGTAAAACTTAAAGAAGGTATTTTGTTACTAAAGGGTTTGTCTCCTATTGATAATTACTCAGAAGTTCTTTTTTTCAATCTTTTAATCAAATACTTGTCCATAATTGTTTGTAAAATATTACTACACACAAATAAAAAGAGAAAACTAAATAAACAAAAAATAATTTAAATATAGTACATTACACATACCACGATACAAACGTTCTTGTTGTTTGTCATTTGATAAAGATGAACTAATTCAAGTATTACGACTAATGGATTAATTTTTCCCAATTAGCAAAAATATCAACAAGTAACAACCAGTGAAAAAATGTAGAGTTTCATCTATGTCGATTGACATGTCAGTAGACATAAAGCCCATGTCAACCGACATGGGCTTTACTTAATGTAATTTTAATACTAAGTCGACCGACATGAGTTGATTTACTTACACGAGTTGACATATACCACCGACATACCGTATTTCTCGAATTACATACATATATTGTATCGGCCATCTTAGAAATCGACATGTGTTGACGATATTTCGCCAACACGTGTCGATGTTTAACACTGTGCCTGAGCCACATCTCACATAAAGTCTACGTCATGGATCTATACTCTGCTTATACATTGGATCTAAACGCTACATTTTGCTTTTTACTTCTCCATATGACAAGATTACCTCCAACATAAATACAATAATCAAATATAAACTTCATGTTTCCTTTGTCACTCACATAACCTGAATCAAAATAGGCATTAACTTGAAGTTGACTGTGCTACTTGTAAACAAAACCTTGACCAAGTATGCTCTTTATGTATGCCAATACACGTAAAACCCCCTACCAATGGATCAATCTGAGCTTACACATGAACTAACTGAGAAGTCTTATAACATATGAAATATCTAGGCAAGTAACAATCAAATAAATAAACTTTTCAATCAACCATCAATATCTACCTACATCCTCAAAAGGCTTTAATGAGTCATCTCAGAAGGCTGAACTTTGATCAATCAGAGTACTCTCTGATTTGTAGCCCTAAAGATAAGAAGATCAAAGACATATTTCCTCTAAGACAATGTTATCCTATTCTTAGCATAAGTAAACTCAATTCCCAGAAAATACTTGAGTTTTCCATATCTTTTGTAACAAAATGCCTCCACAAATATTCTTGTCTCATTGATCCATACAATGCCACTTCTGGTCAAATGACTATCATCAACATACATAGCTGACAAAACATATCCATTGGTTTATTTCTTAATAACACATCTCTGAAAGCCATTGTCTATGACAACTCTGTTGAATTTTTCAAACCAAGCCCGTAGATTCTACTTAAGACCAAATATAACCTTTTGAAGTAAATAGACACGATCTTCCCTTTAAGCAACATATCTTAAAGGTAGCTCACGTTCCACAACAACTGATCCATCTTCAACATTGACAAACTTCTTAATAGGTAAATGAAAAGGGGCACCCCATAAGAAGATGTAGTAGAGCCAAAAAATGGTTAGAATTCAAAAAAGGTAACATTACCAAATACAATATGGCGACAAGTAAGAGGATGATAGCACTTGTATCCCTTTTAAGTTCATGAATATCCAACAAAGACACACTTCAGAGAACAAGAAGACAACTTATCAAGTCAAGTATTGAACAAAGGCAGCACATCCAAAAACTCTTGAAGGTAAAGAAAACAACTCCATATTAAAGTAGTCTTTTAAGATGTGTTTCACTAACAAGAAGGGTAGACGACATCCTATCAATGAAATCAAAGACAGTAAAGACAACATCATCTGCAACATAATAGTGCGGGAGACAATAAGGACGTGTCGATATTTGCATTCCACTACACTATTCAGTTGAGATGTATGAACCACAGAATTAAATGTCGATTTCGTATCTGACTTCATTCTAACAAAAATAAGAAATGTATCGAACATCGGTGAAAATACTGAAAAAAATCTGCAAATCTGCAAATACAGAAATCTAACTTCATTGTAAATTATGTCAGCCAACTCAAAATCTGCAAATCGATGTTTAATTCTATGGTATAAGCATAGGAGGTCTGCTGAAGAATACCGAAAAAAAAGCATAATAATATTAAACACAAAAGTACAATAATGTTAAACATCAGTTTGAATAAACTCCAAGGCATTATAGTACGAAATATTTTAGGAGTAACAGAAAATTGGTTAATTACTTCAACAAAAAATTATTGACAATATCAAGAACATAAAGTCTATCTTTAAGAAAATATATCCAAGAAACTCGAGAATAATCATCAACAAACACAATGTAATATCTATAACTAAATACAAATGAGACATGAACAAAGCACTAAATATCACAGTGAACTAACTAAAACAAATTCTGACTGATAGTAAGAGATGAATGCCTATAGGTAGCACGATAATGCTTATCCAACTGACACAACTCACAATTAAAGACTTAATAAAGATCCAAGGAAGACTAACAAGGATATAAGGAAGAGCCTATTGAAACTTGTGATAAAACGGAAGACCAAGATGATAGTGATAGAGGATTGGAAACTCTACATTGGAAGCTAGAGATGCCAGTCGTATTTCATCATGTACCAGCAAGTATACACCATGTCTACGCTTACGACCCAATTCAATCAACTATATCGTCTACAAATCTTGAAAGGTGCAATGGAAAGATGAAAAGGTCACAAAATAATATACTTGCTTGATAATGACACGGATAGAAAGTAAATTAATAGAAAAGTTAGGTACATAAAAGACTTTATCAAGGTAATTTGGAAAGAAGCCTAAACTACTCCTTCCCCAAACACAAAGCGGTAGCAACCATCACTAATGGCAATTAAAATGGATATCCAATAATTGGAAAAGACAAGTGAAAAGGTCATTAGTACTAGACATGTATAAAGGTACCCCAGAATTTATGATCTAGAAACTGTTCTTAAAAGCTTACAAGGCACTAACACCTAATATAGTAACATGTGATGTAATGGCAGAGAACTGATTGACTTACAACTAAAGGAACTTATCATAGTCAACCATCATATGATCAACATCTATGAAGACTGATCACCAAATAGAATCTCTGTAACAACATGTTGAGCTCATTGTAGTCGACCAAACTTGTCCTAACACCTATTTGATGTGTAGTTGGTCCTACCACAATGCTCGCATTTGCAAGTATCATGTCTTTGTCAAGAAGAGCGACCACATCCACACCCTTGAGTAAAGATAGCCATCACAAACTGATATGAAATAGCAATCGACGTAGTAGTGGAAATCCTCAAACTCAAGAAAAGATAGACTGTAATGACAAAACTGTCTCTACCCCAAGAATCTGCCCACGAATACAAGAAGCAAGCTTCGGATGAAGGCCTAGTAGAAAAATTACCATTATCAATTCTTCATGGTACTCTATTTTGGAGATATCGACCACGAAGGATTGATAAATCTTCAATTCGTCAAGTAGTACATGAAGAGAAGTGTAAAAATCCTCAACAGAATAATCCCCCTAGGGAAGAGTGAAGAGGTGCTCATAAATCTCTACACAGGCTCCTTTTTTCTCACTCCCATAGATATTCCGCAATGTGTTCTAAACTTTCTTTGCCGATTTGAGTATCATCACACCCTAGGCAATACTATCATCCATGTTGTTCACCAACCACAAGATCATAGCACAATCATCAATAAACATCTCTTCATTCCCAGCATCTTTAACATTGAACCTTGATTAAGTTGGATGGAAAGAATTATTTATTGTGGTTTCAAGCCTTTGAGGCCTTGGTAATTCTTTCCATCCAACTTAATCAAGGTTCCAATGAGATTTTTGATTCATATATCACAAGAGGCAGCAAACAGATGTAGAACTATTGCAGCACGAGTGTACGAACAAGGTAATCGATCTGATCAGCAAGTGATCAGGCCAAAAACACGAGAAACAGGCACTGAATAGGGCAATCGAAGATCCTTATAGCAAGTACATGGAGGAACACAGCACGTGATAGCCTATAAACACATGCCCAACCAATAACAAAAGTTGCAGGAGCCACCAAGGGGGAAAGGAAAGGTTGACAGGGTGGGAGGAGGCAATCGAAGGAAGGAGGAAGGCCGATCAGTGACTTATGCCGACTGCAAGTGACGACATCGACAACTGTGAGTGAGGCATGGGTGGCTCTCGGCAATGGGAGGAAAAGAGGAAGAAGGGGTGGGTTAAGGTTAGGATTTTCCTATTGAACCTAAGCTCTTAACTTAAGCTCTTACTATCATGTTAGATTAAAGTAAAGAATGAGAACTAATCCATATATATAGAGGATTCCCACTACATGGATATTCAATAACTCAACTAACCCATATACATAACTAATAGCATATTTAACAAAAACAATACAACATATATTTCCATACCAATTCTGTTGTGAAAATGAAATGGTAGACTTGCCATGGACACTTACTATTAGCACTTTAGGTTGGAAGCAATTTTTAAGGTTATTAGGCTATAATTTTCCATGTTTAGAATGACTAACATATCCATTTTCAGTAGAGTATCCCAAATTTACTTAAATAACCAGAAACTCAAATAAATCATCACTGCCAAGATATCGACACTCAAATAAATCATCGCCTTGTTCTTGCCTAGGGTGCTAATGGACATGAGATATCTGTTCTGTATCCATACCTTTCACTCTCTTCTTCTTTCAAGGAAGGCAAGCCCAAACGTCAAAAGAGAACTTATCCTTTCTTTAATGGAGAACATAAGGCCAATAGGTAGTGTGCTTTCTTTCCCTACCCATATTCGTACCCATTTATGCGAGGATAAGAATAATCCATATCTTTTTCGAACAGAATGGACAAGGATACATATATGAGTATCATTTTTGAAATTTCCATAATATCTATATCAGTATCTGTAAGGCTGTTGAAAAACCCAAACCCACCGATTACGTATTTAGTTTTTTTTTTCCAAAACAATGTCTATGTTGGGGCTAGGGTTTGTATGTTTACAACTCTGCAAAGCATAGGGCCCAACCAGGAAACTCCCCTTCTCCTGCCGATGCCCCCATCTCCCTTATTCTCTAGCAACAGCTGTGTTACCGTCTCTAGGCTCTTCCTGTTTAGTGATGGGTTACAGAAATGAGGAAAAGAAGGCGATGGTCCAGGTAGGAAGGAGGTGTTGTGTCGTTGGGGTTTAAGGAGATTTAAGGAGATTGTACGGTGAAGTGAAGAAGACAAAAGTGATTACTGTGATGTGCAGAGAGGAGGTGACGGGAGTACGTTACTTTCCATTGTAGTAATTATTTAGTCTCCTGGCTTCATGGTTCAAACTTTTCAGTTTACTTTATGATTCTCTTCTTCTCAATGCCAAATCATGATATGGCTGTGTCGTTGTCTTGTTCTTCCTTCATAGAAAATTTGTTTGTTTCATGCATTTTTTTACAATGTGATGGCATGACTACCCCTTTGGAATGTCTGATATCAAGTTATCAACATGGTTCACTTGGGTGTGGGTTGAATACTTTAATTTATGAAAAATTGCAAAGATCAGGAGTTCAATGAGAAAAACTCAGGTCCATCATGACCCAGTTTGTAAACAGGTTCGGTCAGGTCCACCCAAACCCATGGTTGGTCAGGTTGAACCCATTTGTCACAGGTTTGCTCCATTTAATAAATGGTTTGGATACAGGTTGAAACTGTTTGTCACAGGTTTGCCACAACCAAGCTGTTTAACAGTCCTACATTTCTGTGTTATATCCCAGTTATATCATTATCACACACAAAATTGAGGATATTCTTTTAATTTGATTGTTAAGAACAATAATACTTAGTTACAAATTATATAAAATAGTCATATATTATATAAAAAACTTTTCTTAATGTTCTATATAACCGTTTCTTTATCAGTATCCATTTTCAGATATTCGTATTGTATCTGTATCTATAACCTTTCTTAAAATATGGATACACATCATTCATATCTGGTGGATAAGCCATTAACAACAGACCAGAAGCAACCCTTGTTGTGTATATCTCTAATGCCAAGGATGCCACTCCATACATAAGAAGACCATGGTATCTGCACTGCAAAAACGGATACGGATACAGTGACACATATCTGTACCATATGTCAGTTTGTACCCATATTTGGGTGCCACTAATGCATCACTTTGTGTCTTGCCTTGAGCAACTAGGCATCACATTGGATACACAAAGTTTAATATACATATCTCTGATTGCATTTTTTTATGAAAAATTATGATGCTTTAATAAATATGTCTTTTATATTCAATTACACATAAACATATTGAAATTAAGGCTTTTTGCAATGCATTATCTTGTCCATTGATGTTCAAGGATATATCTTTTCTATGTTTTCTTTCATGTTTGACAAGAGTACATAACCAATGGTGTTTTTTATTAGCACAATATGAAAATATTTTTAACCTTTTTGGATGCTTAAATAATAAATTAAAGGGTAAATTACAATTTATCTCCCTCAACTATTCGTATTTTTCATACCTTGAATTTTTTTTCGTTACAACTTAGTCACCCTCAATTATGGTAAATTACAACAAACTCCTTTTTTAGGTAAATGGTGTTAAATTTTTGCATGATTTGAACATTTTATTCTCTGTAATTTATCATTTTAAGGTTAAATTACAGCTTACACCTTTCAACTATTTAAGTGTTGCAACTTCATACCTTAAACTTTTTTAATTACAAGTTGCCCCCTTTAATTATGATAAATTACAATAAACCTCTTTTTTAGGTAAATATCGTTAGATTTTTGCTTTCTTTAATCATTTTACCCTCAATTACAAATAATCTCCGTCTCGATCCAACCAGGTTGAGATCTTTGATTGAGATATACTTGATGATGGTAAGGAAGAAGCTCGAAGTCTTCTTGTGGTATTAACGAAACTTGAGATCATTAATTTATCAAGAAAAATGAGAAAAAAAGTTTAAAAAGAAGGTGAAAGGAGAAAATTTTAGTAAAAACGCCAGGTTTATGGTTTATGACAAAGAAAAAATAGAATAAGATAAAGCAGAAGAAAATGGAAGAGAAGGATAAATTTGTTAAATATTGTTAAGGTCACGTGACCCTTTAAACAAAAGGTCTTATTATTTAACAAAAATAGTTGAAAAGGCAAGTTACAACAAAAACATTTTAAGATATTAAGTTAAAAAACTCAAATAGTTTAGGGGGTAAATGGAAGACGAAAAAAAAGGCAAATTTGTCAAAAAAATAAATATTGTCACCTGTTAAATTTAATGAAAAGAGTCTTGTTGTTTAACAAAGGTAGTCAAGGAGCGCAAGTTGTAGCGAAAAAAAAAACTAAGGTACTAAGTTAAAAAACGTGAATAGTTGAGAGGGATAAACTATAATTTACCCTAAATTAAGTGCACACTAGGATACCTATATATAATTACATTATGAAATAGCTTGACTTTGGCACCTCCATAACACTAGGGTAACCAATATCACAAGGCACTCCAATCACCACCTTGACTGATCGTGTTATGACAACCATGCTACATACCTTGTGAATTTTCTTGTCACTTAAGGAGTTAGGTATCAACCATTTTTTATGGTTTGAAGGATATAGAAGTTGGCATCACAAGATTAAACAGTGAGATACAGGCCACAAAGAGTTGTGATGTCCTAAGAGTGACATCACAAGTTTTTTATACATGGGAAACTAGTATGTATGCATCATTGTTGGCTTCTGCTTGGCGCCTGCAAGCACTGGCTTATCTTAATAGTTAATACAGAAGGAAGAAATAAGACTGCAAACAAGTTTATTATTTGATTGATGAATTGACTTAGCTCTTAGGCCCCATATGGGCCCCTTTTTTTTTTTTGCCTAAGTTGCTCCGCAATCTTGATTACGGACATGAGACTAAAGAGCAATAGACAATCTCATTTTTAGAAGCACGGTAGTGCATCCAATGTTAACTTGTTTGTTGGGATCTTGTGACCTTGGAATCAACAGAAAGATAGCGAAAATACCCCCACCACTATTGCCTTTCCTTGCACAGCAAGAAAAGGTTTGGATTTTATTGTTGATGTATTGAATAAGGTGGAGTCGATTGTTGGATGACAGACTGCACCAGAACTACCAAAATCTTTACCAAATGGGACCTTAATAGTGTGTAGATGAGAAAGAAAGAGAAAATGCACACACTTGCCATGAACTACTAAGAACACATCAAGAAGACAAATCTATTCCTTAATTATCTTTATGAACTACTACGAACACATCAAGAAGACAAATCTATTCCTCAATTATCTTTTCCCTATCTATCACACCCTAAGACTAGATCTTCAAGGTAAACAAAGAGAGCAAGTCAATTAGATTGAAACCTTGTTTTTAAAGATATGATTGAAATATTTTCTAAAAAAATTGATTTAATTATTTATTTTTTGTTGTATTGTAAGTTTCCAATCCACATCCTCTTCTTTCACAATGGATCACTTAACAAATTAAGTGGACATGTCAAACAAGGAAACTTGTGCAAATAAATCAGAATTTATAAATAAAATTTCAAGGGATACATTGACAATAAATACTAGTTGATCTTCCAAGGACAACGAGAATTTCTTTCCTGCTACTTGAGAATGATTCCTCTTCCATTGCAGAAATTGGTTGCCAGCTGCAGCAATTGTGAGGGATAGGACAAGAGAAATAATATATTCATAACCTGGCTTGTTGCTGCTCGCCTTGGAGTTCAATAAAGCCCATAGTCTTCTCTTCTGTATTTTAAACTACAGATGTGCTTTTGCTGGTTCTAGTTTTGTTTTCCTTTTTTCTGTTCTTTCATGTTTCCTTTTATTTTTGTTTTTGTAGATTTATTTCCATTTTCTTCCATCAATAAAATTTCCATTTGTCAAAAAAGGGCAAAAAAACATATCTTGAAATTAAAATTTCAAGGAATCATTCAGGATAGATATTATAGAAGTTGTATGTACTTGTGTTCGTATGAGAAAGACAAATCTAGTTACAGTACAGATAAAAATACTCACACACCTGAATTAATTCCATTGTCAGATCCAATAGATCTCGGCATGGATGCTGAAGATGAATCAATGGGCTGCCTAACAACTAAATGTAAAGTATGCCCATCTTCCACATCTAATATTTAGTTGAGGACACTGATTATGAATATAATATTGAAGCCTGAAGCAAACAAGAAACAGGAAAAATCAAAGAAGCATGGCAACTGCAGTCCTGTAAACATTGTGCTCAAGTACATACTGTGAGATGCAGGAAAAGCGACAGTTTTTCAAAGACAACTGGAAATGTTAAAAATTTGCTGATCATGTGAAACAGGAACAATGCATATATGCTTTACATATATAAAGATTAGACAAATTAATAGTTCATTGCTCTCTAGTCAATGTTTGATATAGAACTAAAACTAAAACAAAGGTATGTCTGGATAAAGATGTTCTCTCATTTTTAATCAATTTACACAATACATGCTAAGAAGAATGTGTGTTTTTAGTTTTTTATTTTTTTGTGAAACTTAGTTAATTATATGCCACTAGAACTAAAATTAAAGGTCTTCTGCCTGATAGAGTCATTTTACTCATTTCTAATAAACTTTACAGCCATTAAAAATTAGATTTGTTTTAATTCATGGGTTTTAATCCAACTCTTCAAGTCCTACTTCCAAATTCTTAATCCCAAATATTTCATCCTAGACCACCAATCAATTCTCCATTAATGCCCAAGTGGCAATGAGAACCATGTCTCATTCCCTTGCTTATCCCATGGACTAATGATTAGCACTTCTGTGCTATGCTCCTGGACAAACATTAAAATGGAAAAATAATGGTGACAGCAATAAAGAGTGAGTGATACACACAAGTGAAGACAGTCAGAACATGTAAATTAACTAGTTGTCTATCAACCACATATATAATCCATACTGCTTAATTAAAAGCTACCAGAACCATTAATATAAGAATCAAAAGATACGATAAGCTGAAAGGAGCTGATCATCCTTCAAGACCTTTCCACGGCAAATGAGACGCTGTTGTTCTGATAGTACACCTGTGATGTCTGCTATCTGCTCCTTTAAGGCTGGGACTGGCACCTGTAGGAAGTTTGGATATAATAGGTGTCTAGGTGTAAAGTATAAGATGAGTAACTCAGACAGAAATACTGCACAAACATATCTAGATGAGAGCCAGGTCACACACATAATCATAGATGATCTCAATGTTTAAAAAAGGGAAAAGAGCCTCTATATGGATTGAGTTTTTAAACGTTTTTTGGAAAAACAGGGATTTAAACAGGCGTTTAACGAAAAAAACAGTTGGAACTAATAAAAATAAAAAAAATGAATGACATGCATGCAATCAACGACATTCATCAAAAAACCTCAATATATAAAATACACATCTGTTTAAACAGCCCCTTTTTTTAAACTAAAAAACGGTCATTTTTACCCTTTTTTTCTAAAAAAAAGGCTGTTTTTTGATAGTATGATGTTGACTTGTTATCATTGGCATAATATGATAATCTATGTATTTGATTGTTTACTTATGCTTGTTACTTATTTAATTATATTTTTAAATTAAATTCTCATGGTTGAATGGTAACTAAAAATTCACGGTTGAATGATAATTACATGTGTCCAAGTTATGTATTTTGAATTAAATTGCTTGTGTTTGAATGATAATTTTATATATTGAGTTTTTTGATAAATGTTATTGATTGCATGCATATCATTCATTTATTTTAATTGTTATTAGTTTCGAACATTTTTTCATTAAATGTCCATTTAAGCCCTCATATTTTCAAAAAACGTTTAAAAACTCAATCCATATAGAGGCCATTTTTCGGTTTTTAAAACATAAAATGGCCCTTTAAAGACTGTGTGACTGCAAAACAAAACGGTGCTTTGTAAAAAACATTTAAGCAACCATTTTTTCCATTTTTTGGAACAATGGATGACCTATGTCAATAGGTATAATATTGACAATGGACCCACTCAAAAAATAATAATAATAGTAATATTCACAATGGAATAGAATGTAGCAAGATTTTGTTCTATGAAGCATGAATGCCTTTCTGATGACTGGAAAATGATCAATATAAATGCCAATTGTTGTGTTTGCAATATGTTAGCACTATATTATATGGATTATGTCTTATATGAGTGCTTATTATATGAATATCCGTATAAGAGATAAACCTTACATATATATAACTATGTTGCTTATTAATAGATTATATTCACTTTCTCCCTAACTACAACATGATACTAGAGCCCAAGACCACATAAAACCCTAGCCATCTCCTTCTCCTCTTCCCTCCCAAGCTTCCACCGTCGTCTAGTCCACCCGTCGGCGCCTCCAATCCCTACAACCATCTCCGCCAACCTTCCACATATTTCCTGCACCATCTCAGACCTCCGCCAGCTCCTTCCGCCGACTCTCTCTGACCCCTCCTCCCTGATCCCCTCCTCCGAATAGCCCTCCAGACCCACCTACCAGCCCTAGCAACCCTTCCTTGTAGCAATTGACGATTTTTTCAGTCAGATTGTTAGTTACCATGTTATGATCTACGTTGTCCTCTACATTTACTTCATGGTACAGGAGTTGTTCATGTGTTCTAGTTGTGCTTTCCACTACTACCATTTACCATAGAAATAGATTCCTATCTGCCCTAAGAACAGATTCCTAACTACCATCTACCCTACATACTGATCTTTGTTGTTGTTTTGTGATAATTTTTGAAAATTCCAACCATTTATTTGTTGTTTTTCCCTCTATTTTACATCAAATCAAACCTTCCTTATTTGTTGATATTTGGACTACATCTTGTGACATGACTTAAAAATTTCTCTAAGACGTCAGTCAAGTTAAATGACAAGAATTTTCTTCTATGGCCACAGTTTAAAACATTCTTTTGCGCTTATCGAAAGATCTGCCATCTTACGGATTATCTTTCCGATACCAAGGATGCTATATATGAGGATTGACTTGCGAATGATTGTATGATTATAGCATGACTTGCAAATGATCGTGGTTTGTCAATAGTATGGTAGACTTTGTAGAGCACTTATGGACATGAAAAAAATATTACACGAATCTATGAAATATATGTACACTTATTTACTCATCGTCAAAAAGAGTGTTCTATTCAGGAGTTTTACAATTCTTTTTGGACACTACTGGATGAGTTAGAAATACACCAACTGTTTATTGCTGACAACTCTAATATACATCAGTACAAAGAAGAATTAGCTATGGTTGTTTTCCTGACAGGACTCACTCCTACATTAGCATCTCAAATTTGTGGCCCGATACTTTATGTTGAAACTCTTCCATCACTTTCATCTATCTTCTCTCGAACCCTCCGAATCTCGACTACTATCCTTGCGGCTATTATTGATTAGTCAGCACCAGTTACATTCACCAAAGGACGTGGTCGTGATGGTCGTAAATGTAGGCAAGCATCACTAAGAGACATGAGGTTCGTCGTTGTGATCACTATAGTCGTACAAATCATCCGTCAAATCACTACTTAAGCAAGTTTGATCGACCTTTTAAGCAAAACATGTGATAGAGACTCCTTCTAATGATTCTTCTACTCCAATAGTGACTATCTCTTAAGCTGATTATGACACATTTCTTCAACTCTAAGACAACCACCCCTATCACTACCACCTATACCTACCTTACTAGCTTCTAGTACTAGTTCTTGTATTATTGACTTTGAAACTTCCTCACACATGTCACGTACTTGCACCTTTTTTACTCATCTTTCCAATTTATCTACATTAAATCTATCACTATTGCTAATGGTCACCATTGGTATGTCTCTGGGGAAGGAGTACTTCATGCCACTTGCGAGATCACTCTTGAAAAAAACCTTTATGTGCTTGACATTTCCGTTAACTTACTTTCCATTAGTGATATTACCCACCAACTTTACTATTCTATAACCTTTTTCCCCCATCATTGTACTTTTCAAGATCTGCAAATAGGAAAGAAGATTGATTTGGGCTATGAGTATGGTTGTGACGTTTACATATTGGTCTAGAATAATATACCTAGTGGATTGGCGTCCGTTGCAGCTACTGCAGACTCTTTGTTGTTATGACACTGCCATCTTGATAATCTATCACATCACAATCTACAAGAAACTCTTCCTTGAATCATCATTGAGTCATTAATTTGTGAATCGTATCGTTCAAGTAAGTACCATCGAGCTACCTATATGTGGTCTAAGTTGTATAGTAGTCAGAGTCTTTTTAATTTAGTTCATTGTAATATCTAAGACACGCCCGTAATGTGTCAGCATCTGATTTTCGTTATTATATTGTGTTTGTAAATAACTATTCTAGATTTTCTTGGGTGTACCCCCTAAAGAATAGCATGTGTTTGACGTTGTCAAGAAATTTTTTATCGAAATAATAAATCATTTTTCTATTACTCCAAAAATCTTTCGAACTGACAATACTTTTGAATTTGTTCAAAAGAATGTGAAAATTTATTATACTTCATTAGGAATCTTTCATCGGACTTCTTGTACGCATACCTCTTAGCAAAATAAGGTGACCGAACGCCAGCATAGACACATACTTTACCTCACCCGCACCATTTTGCTTCAAATGAATGTTCCATAATCATTCTAATCTAAGACCATTCTTACAACCACTCACTTTATTAATAGGATGTCCTCTACACCTATTGGTGGTGAAATTCCATTTCGACGTTTGTATCCTAATAAGGAACTCTTCAGTCTTCCTCCAAAGGTATCTGAGTGTGTCACCTATGTTCAGGATCGTAGTATAGGCCTTAACAGGTTAGCTCTTCGGTCTCTTCAATGTGTTTTTGTGGAATATTCTAAAACTCAGAAGAGATACAGGTGTTATCATCCACACAGTCATTATTACCATGTGTTTACTGATGTCATATTTAGGGAGTCAAAGTCTTACTTTGATTCTATTACACCTACTACTACTTTTGTTCCTTTCCCTATTGAGATTGTGGATATAGGACGTATTTAATGACAATCTTTGTAGGAAAATATGACTCATCCACTATAGGTTTATCATCAATAACGCAACATACCTACATCAACTCAAATTGAGCCACACTCTCCTCTATAGATCTTCCATCTCAAGATCTTGATATGTCAATTGTCTTACGTAAAGATACACAATTTTCCAGTATCCATCCTATTTCTACTTTTATTACCTCTGGTTTCCTTCATCCTTCCTTTCACTAGTTTGCCTTATCTATATCTTCAACATCTATACGCAAGAGCTATCAAAAAGAGCTACTTCTACCACATTAGAAGGCAACCATGGATGAGAAGATGTAAGCTTTACTTACTTTTGGTACATGAGATTTGATTGTTTAGCTTAAAGGAACTGGCATTATTAGTTGTCGGTGGGTATTCAATATCAAATTTAAGCTTGATGGTTATATGAATAGATACAAATCAACGTTGGTTATCCATAATTTCACACAGTCTTATGACATTGATTATGAGAAGATCTTTTCTCCAATAGCCCGTCTTAATTCCATTCGGGTTATCTTATCAATTGTTGCCAATCACTCATAAGATATGCACCAACTTAATGTGAAGAATACTTTCCTTTATGATGATTTGGCAGAACAAGTATATATAAAGCTATCCCCTGAGTATGTTGCTCAAAGGGAGAACAATGTATGTCTTCTCAAGAAAGCGACATATGACCTGTAATAGAGTTCGAGAACATGGTTTGATAAATTAAGCATAGTGGTAATGGATTTTGGGTTCAAAAGATGTATTATAGGCCATTTGGTATTCAATAAGAGAGACATTAATGGTTGTGTATTGTTAGTAGTACGTGTAAATGGCATCATTCTCAAGAAGTAAAGCTACAGGAATCAGTGAGACAAAAAAATATTTACAGCAACATTTCGGATATGAGATGTCCTAAGTACTTTCTGGGATTAAGTTTGTTTATGTTAAATGGAAAATGGTGCTATCTCAGACAAAATATGCACTTGATCTTCTCTAAGAAATAGACCTTATAGGATGCAAACCAGAAAATACTCACATTAATCCAACATCAGTTTTCTAAGATGATTGTACAGAATATATGAGATACAAATGCCTGATTGGCTAACTGATCTACCTGACTACAACACGTCTAGATATCTCATATGCTATTGGACTTCTAGTCAATTCATGCATGAACCTAGAAAAATACATTGACAAGGTACCTTACATGTGCTTGCATACATTAAAGGTACACAAGGACAAAAGCTAATTTATGAGAAACATAACCACCTAGATGTTAAAGCATATTTTGATTCTGACTATGTAGGAGACAAGAATAATAGAAAATCTACATCAGGATACTGTATCTATGTAAGCGAAAATCTTATAACCTGACAGAACAAAAAACAAAATGTAGTATCTCGATCCAGTGCAAAAGTTAAGTATCATTTTATGACACAGACAGCTTGTAAGATGGTCTAGCTTAGGTCCTTCTTGTCAGAGCTTGATTTCCTTGTGAGAAACCCCATAGCCATTCATTGCGATGATTAAACGACGATATTTATTACAAATAATCCTACTTTCTACAAAAGCACTAAGTGTTTTGAGGTAGATTACCATTAGATGCGTAACTCGATAATGAAAGGAATTATTTACACCCTATATACTCAATCAGTAGAGCAGTTAGTCGTTATCTTCACTAAAGAGTTGAATGTTGAGAGATTTAAATCTTTGTGTAACAAGTTTAACATTATTAATATCTATACTCTAGCATAAGGAGGAATATTAGCACTATGTTATATGGGCTATGTCTTATATAGGTACTTGTTATATAGATATCCATGTAAAGGATAAACCTTACATATATGTAACTATGTTACTTATCAATAACATATATTCACTTTCTCCCTAACTACAGCACCATATATCTTGTACACGATAACACAGGTTTAGAATTTTCTTTGGGCTGGAATTACTGGAAACACATTACTGTGCTTAATAAAGTATTTTCTTCTGTAATATATATTACATATCTATTTAAACGTTAATCTCTTCTCTGAAAGTGCAAACCATTTTGTTGGAAAACCACCCAAAGATTATTTCCATTCCCAATCCATAGAAACTTTCCTCACAAAACATTATTCTTTCAAGGGTAGATATCATATGGTAGAAGTTTCTTTACCTAGAAAATTAATTACAGAAAAGCCAAGTTTTCTGACTGAGTGCAGCATTCTTATTCCATGTGTTGCATTATTTGACCTGCTAATATCATCCTTTTCATTTCCACAAAAAAAGTCAATTTTTTCATATTTCCTATCTTTACTAAAATCACACTTAAATCATAAGCATATTGCCCATCAAAAAGCAAGGAGAATGAACGAACATAAATATTTAAAAAAAGGCACTAATACTCACATACTTATCCACTCGCAAAGTATAAGTTTGAGAATCTAAAGTTTTTATCTTTATCTCAACAGTGGTCTCTGAGCATTCTTCTTTGCTCGTGCCAGCCAAATTCACTTCACTAGCTCCATTAGTTCCCATAATATCTAAAATCTGAAAATTTGATAAATATAAAAAAGACAAATATCACATTTAGTAAAACATGATACCGAAGAATGGTAGTACATCTCAGACAGATGAGAAACATAACATCCTTAGGACATTCTTACACATGATAGGGAAAACAAATTTTAATAATGTACATATGACTAGAATGTCAGAGTTGATAAAGATGTAGCAACGTCATCAAGTTTATAGTGATAAAATTTACTTGAAAATCAATCAAAATTAAGCTCAAATGGGCTAAATATTTCAAAGTTTCTAAATTATTGAGAACCACATTTAAAAAGCATCCAAAATCTAAACCTAAATGACTTAAAACTTCAAGTTTGTAGTGATAAAATTTATTTCAAACTCAATTAAAGTTAAGCCTAAGTAGCTCAAATATTTCAAAGTTTCTAAAGTGTTGGGACTTATCCTTAGAACTCAT
Organism: Posidonia australis; assembly: GCA_024699735.1. Taxonomy (NCBI): domain Eukaryota; kingdom Viridiplantae; phylum Streptophyta; class Magnoliopsida; order Alismatales; family Posidoniaceae; genus Posidonia; species Posidonia australis. The sequence goes on from JAMKQA010029449.1 coordinate 17,204, forward strand.
TCAAAATCTAAACCTAATCAAGTTTGTAGTGATAAAATTCACTTGAAACTCAATCAAAATTAAGTTTAAGTGGCTTAAATATTTATAAGTTTCCAAAGTGCTAGGCACTACACTTAAAACTTATCCAAAATCTCAACATAAAGGACTGAAAGCTTCAAGTTTGTACTGATCAAATTCAATCAAAATTAAGCCAAAGTGGCTTAAAGATTTGAAAGTCTTGTAATATGCTTAAAAACTCTTTGAAAATATAAACCTAAATGACTTATAACTTGAAATTTTTGGTGATAAAATTCACTCTAAAAACAATCAAAATTAAGCTCAAGTGTTTTAAAGATTTCAAATTTTCTAAACTATTTGACATAAGGAAAAGGCTTCCTCTCTCTCTCTCTCTCTCTCTCTCTCATGTAAAACTACCAAATTAAACTCTACCAAAGAGAAGCTCAAAGTTGAAGACCTACATGATAGCATATGCAATCCATGAGACGTGCACAGCATATGTTGGATGCAAAAAATGCAGCATAGAGTGAAGAGTGTTTCTGACAATAAGTCAATAACTTATCAAAACATCCGTAGATGATTTAGACCATTACAGCTGAAGCTTCTGAAATTAGATAGACACAATCCATATACTAGCAACGGGTTCATCCCACTATTTAAACTTTGATTTCCTTGAACATATTTGTCAAGGTTCCAGGAGCTTTGCCATAGGATCGGTTAAGCTGATAGCTACCTCATACCTAGATAAATGAGGCCCCTATCCCTCAAAAGGGTTGAGGAAAACTTTATATTTCTTAGTTCGAGGAAACTGTGAATCATATCGCATCATAAAATAAAATTCAAAATGTGATTCATTTCACAACTTCCCCAAATTCCCTGTGTGTTCACCAACCACCACTTTTGAATTTCCATTGAAATCACCACCTACCACAGAAAAGAACAACGAATACAGCAGTAACAGCACATCGATTCAAGACGACACAAGCTGCGAAATTCCCATTTCTATGAGCAAAACACATCAATTTCAAAGAACACACGTCATAAAGAAGTTAACTTTAAGCAATCAATACGCATATATCATCATCTCCAGCAGAAACAAAAACCCATAAATCGCGCAAAGATCGAACTCGGTGAAGACCGAAGTTAATAAAGATGCTTACTTTACTCTTCAGAAACACCAACCACGCACCCAAAGCAGGCCCTTTTCCGGTTGCGACAGCCGAGAAAGGGAGCTCCTGAGATCTGGAATTAGGTTCTGTGGGACTCGAGCGAGGAGGGGACGTTGTGGTGGTGGTGGGGGGAGTAGGGAAGTGGAGTCGATGGATCGATCTCGCATTCGAAAAGGAGAAGGCTTGGATTTAGGTGTTGTTGTTGGCTGCTGCTCATGGCGGCGTCGAAGGCGGTTCTGCGGCGGCCGAACCAGCCCCTGCCTCGACCGGTTGGGGTTCGACCCGCTTCGTTTCTTCCTAGGACAGGGTGTTGGGGATTCTTGGGTTTTTAAGCTCAACCCAACCCATGGGTCGAGTCGGTATAGACTTGTCAATTGGATCGTGTCGTGTACTTATCGTGTCAGACTTATTGTGTTATCGTGTCCATTATTTTTTTATCAATATTTCTTGTATTGTGGAAAAATTATACTTGATTACTAATAATACAATAATTTTAAACATATATAAAATATTTTTGTATTCAATCTGGTAATAATATGCTTAATAATCTATTATTAATGTTAAACGTGTATTAACTGGATTCAATCAGTTCCAATCGTGTTAAATCAGCTAATAATCGTGTCTAATCGTGTCAAAATAAAATTATGTTTATTAACCATAAATCACAAAAATATTTCAAAATAATTTAAAAAATTTATAACTAAATTTTATCGTGTTATCGTATCGTGTCGTTTCGTGTAATCGTGTCGTGTCAAGAATTGACAGGTCTACTCAATCATACGATATTATTCGCAATTATAACTTTGTTCTTAATATAATAACAGTGACGATTTTTTTTATAAAATTTTGTTTGGATAGAACTTTCCTTTGTATGATTGTTTGTTTATCAAGTCACCTAATCTGGATTTCTCGGCCACTAGATCATGCTTCTAATGGTAAAAAAGTAAGATTTTAGTTCACCAATTTAAGTATAAGACTCATGATCATCACCCAATATTGAATTTTAAGTACTATTTAATGATAAAAAAATTTAACCATTGTTACATCATATCTTTAGACAATCCATTATCTCTTTAGACCGACATTTATGAACGATTGAAATTACCTTTGCTTTAGGTAATTTATTAGTCTAAAATCTCTTGCCAATCTAAAATTCAATTATTTGATCTCTTACTGAATTTAAAACAATCCATAACTTTCAATTCACAATCATGATTCCTCAAATTTCTCAAATCACAAATCTTGCATGCAACAGGCACATGCTTTTCACTAAATTATTGTATAAACAAAGATGAAAAGATTCAAATCAAATAACCAAAACAGGCAAAAAAAAAAAACCTAATGTGATATGTAGAAATATAAAAAAGAAGAGAAAATAGAAAAACATATACATATATAATATTAATTGAAACATTCTATGATACTTATGGTATTATCTCATAAAATTGTAAATACTTATTGGTAGTTATAATTACTTATTTGCAATTACAAATCTCACCATTCACATGTTTTAATGAATGGTCAAATTAAAATTTTCGATACTTATCAAATTCTTTAATACTCTTGTGGATACCATAGACGCACCTTACTAATATATGTCTTTAGTTCTCTTTTCTCTCAATCATCTTGGTGATAATTAAAGGGTGGACAAAGGCAACCAATGGATAATTTTCGATAAAAATAAGGGAAAAATCAAGAGAGATTCTTAAAAAATAGGACAAAGACCTCTGATATAATTTGAGTTCTTTGTTTAATTGTGCCAAATGGACCTCTCCTATTTCTTTTCTTTTTTGAAAAAAGAAGAAATGACCTTTATCCCTAAAAAAAGTCGAAAAAGTACTCACGCAATTTTTTTTGCTTTAACAAATGAAGTTTGTAATTCAAGAACCTTTTAGTATATAAAAATGACGAATACATAAACTCTGATCAGTAAGCCTTGTTTTCTCTCATAATAATATCAAATAAAGACATATCTATCTATCTATACTATTTGTTTAGGAGAGAGAAAGAATACATAAGCTAAAAGCAATGAGAGTATAGAATTATCTTTTTCTGTTTCTTCTTTATTTTTTGAATTTATTATATTCTTTAATTCTGTTATGTAGGGTCTACTTATTCCAACAAACATTTTCAATTCGATAACATTATGTGGATTCATTTAATTTCATTTATTTGAGACCCATTTAATTTTAATCTCATTATGGGGTTTGTCTATTTTATTTGTAATTATATATTCATTTTTTTTTAATGAATAACTACATTTTTAGTTTCTTATTTATGTAGGTTTTTGAAATTTAAAGGAATTTTTATGGAACCCATGAGGTTATTTTACAAAGTTGTAACTACCTATTAGTAGTTACGATTGTTTATTTGCAACTATAAATCTCACCATCCATATGTTTAGATAAATGCTCAAGATTGAAAGTTTTCTTTTTTGTGCCCATGTGGTATCATAGACACACCCATATTATTAAGGTGGGAAGAAAACTAAGGGGGTATAATGTAAATGACATTGATATTTCTATTAAGATTTGAAGAAAGTAAATCATAACAGTAAAATGCAACTGGTGGTGCCTTCAGGAAGTCAATTTGTAAGCACATAACAACAATTAAATCTCTTCATCTGATGTTAATCAATGGTTGAGATCACACCAATCAAAATATTGCCTACTCCCAAACCCTCTCATCCTTCAATGGCTACTAACCTCTTCCTCCTCCCATATTGTCTCCTATAGCCACCCTCCTCCTCCCAAATTGTCGACCCCTTGTCCTCTTCTCAAATCCTCTCCTTCCACTAGCTACTTGATAAGAGTCAAGTTCTCTTTTCTTGGGTTGAATGAGATCCATTTTTTTTCTCAGATTGTAATAAGATATATGTTTGGATCTATCCTTCGTCTGTTAATATAGCAAGATTTGCTTGAGTTAGTTGAAGTTATTGAGACTCTTAGATATAAATAATGCAGACGAGGACACTCTTCTTAAGCAAATTGACTCCAGTTCTTTTCTTACTTTTCTTCTCTCAAAATCCTCCAGTTCATCGAGGTGGAAGGAGCTCCTTCCCAACGTAAGGCTAGTTATCTGTCCCTACCTTGAACCATCGAAACTCCTTTGGTGACCTTTGCTAGTAAAATTGATTACTGACATGATGCCATCGGTCCTCCGCTGTTAGTTTGTCAATGAGAATGACTTCGGCAATTTCAGGAACAAATCAATTTGGTATCAGAGTCAGTTTAGAGTTCTTCACCTTTCGACAAAGACAAGGCAGATGATCAGGAGATGAGGGAATTCTTATTTAAGATGCATAAGGATCTATACTATTTGTTTAGAAGAGAGAGAATACATAGGTTAAAAGTAGTGAGAGTATAGAATTATCTTTTTCAATTTTTTCTCTATTTTTGAATTTATTATATTCTTTGATTTCGTTATGTAAGGTCCACTTATTCCAACAAACATTTTCACTTCAATATCATTATGTAGATTCATTTAATTTCATTTATTTGAGACCCATTTAATTTTAATCTCATTATAGGATCTGTCTATTTTCTTTGTAATTATATAGTCATTTTTTTATTTTAATGAATAACTACATTTTTAGTTTCTTATTTATGTAGGTTTTTGAAATTTAAAGAAATTTTTATGATAACCATGAGTTTATGATTTACTTTCTTCAAATCTTAATAGAAAGATCAATATGTCATTTACATTATTCCCCCTTAGTTTTTTTCCCACCTTAATAATATAGGTGTGTCTATGATACCACATCGATACAAATCAATTTGGTATCAGAGTCAGTCTGGAGTTCTTCACCTTCCAACAAAGACGAGGCAGATGATCAGGAGATGGAAGCTTTGGAGATGAGGGAATTCTTATTTAAGATGCATAAGGATCAGAGGAAGGAGTCATGGAGGCCCAGTCTGTGATGAAAGATCTGCTAGAGGATGGAGTAGGAGATCTAGTGAGTTGGCTTATGAGAGAGAGGCATCTTTTTAGCTTTTATGATGTTGCTGAAGATCATAAGATCTGATATGCTATTGTTCATTTGGAAGATGTTACAATTTAGTGGTATGATTGGTATGAAAATTCAAGAAGGGTTATGTCTTGGAAGAGTTTTAAAGAAGACATAGTTGTCAAATTTGAAGTTAAGGAAGTCGAGAAGCCCTTGTCACAGTTGGCTAAATTGAGACAATCTGCATTAGTTTGGGAAATTCAAGCAATATTTGAGAAGCTAGTCACTAGAATACCTAAACTAAGTGATTCAACTGTTACAGATATTTTTATTAGCAGGTTGAAGGAGGAGATTACATTAGAAGTACAAGTTCATGAACTAGATTCTTTGATATCTACAATAAGGTTAACTAAAATACATGAGGAAAGACAAAATCGGTAGAGAAGAGGGCAGAGGAGTACTAATAGTAGTAAGTCTATACACAATCAGAAAATAGGAAGTTTGAGTGTGTTCAAGGCTATTGAAGGAGTTTCACCTATTATTAAGATTCTTTCTCTAGCTGAGATGAAAGTAAGGAGGGACAAGAATCTATGTTACAATTATGATGAACAATGGATAAGGGACAATATGTGTAAAACTCAATCATTGTTTTTGCTTTAAGGCGAATAGGAAAAAGGTGAAGTGGAAGATTGTAATCTTAGAATGGTGGAAGAGCTGGATGGAACAAGTGAGGTTGAGGAACCACAGATTTCTTTGAATGCTATTTGTGGAGTAGTTCAATTAGATACCATGAGGTTTTTGAGCAAGATTGCTAGAACAAGGGTGCTAGTTATGATTGATACTAGAAGTACCCATAATTTTGTTGATCCCAAAGCTTTGTCAGAATGTCTACTGAAGCACATAATTAGAAAACAAGCTTTTGTGACTATGGTTGGGGGCATGAAATTGTTGGTGGAAGGAGATTGTAATGCTCTAGAATTGGATGTTCAAAGGCAACAATTCAAGTTAGATTTTAAAATTTTACAGATTGGGATGTATGATGTGATCTTAAGCATTCAATGGCTGCGTACTTTAGGACCGATTAAGTGGGACTTAGAGAAGATGACCATGTAGTTCCAATGCAACAACAAGTAAATCTTATTGCAAGGAATTTCTAGAGTAGTGGTTGAAGTGGTGAATGCTAACAGAATGGTGAAAGATTGGAAAAGTGCCAAGGAGGGGTAGTGGCCCAATTGAATTATGTAGAAGGAGAGTCAATAATTAAAGACCAAGAATGTCCAAGAGTAGCAAAATTGTTGGACCAGTTCATAAATGTATTCGAAGAGCCAGAAGGTCTACCACCTAAGAGGTCTGTGGACCACAAAATTGTGTTGAAGGATGAGACTAAACCTAATTTTGTTCCTCCTTGCAGATATCCATATTTCCAAAAGAACGAGATGGAAAAACAAATAATGGGGTTCTAGAAGGCTGGGATAGCAAGAGTAAGTACTAGCTCATTTTCTTCTCCTGCATTGTTGGTTAGAAAGCAAGATGGGAGTTGAGAGTTTTGTGTTGATTATAAAAGATTGATGAATTGCTAGATGAACTGGGAAAAGCTTAGATATTTTCTAAACTTGACTTAAGATCTGGATATCATCATATTAGAGTTCATGATGAGGATGTGCATAAAATAGCATTTAAGACTCATGATGGACATTTTGAGTTTCCAGTCATACCTTTTGGCTTGACTAATGCCCTTTCTACATTCTAGTGTTTAATGAATGAAGTGTTTAGACCTTGGTTGAGAAAATTTGTGTTAGTCTTCTTTAATGACATCTTAGTGTACAGTGAAGATTTGGGCGATCACTTGTAGCATCTGAAGTTAGTATTGGAAGCTTTTGTTGGCTTTATTAGCCTTATTTTGATTTTGATGATAACAAAAGACTAATATGCTTTATGAGAATATTTATTAGTTTATATTTGCAAAGAAGATCAATGAAGGACTCATAAGATTCAAGCATAAAAGGGAAGATATTTGAAGAAAACAGAAATTTATGTGCCTAGAAGAACTCAAGATGATGAAAGAAGAAGAAAATGAAAAGTCATATTTGTAATTATTTTTGATGTAATTTTCTATTTATTCATGTACTCCTAGGAACTTGTAATTATCTCCGAAATATCCCCATAGAGCCATAAGAAAATTGTCTTAACCTCAAAACTAACCATTCATTGAAAAACATTCATTATAGGACTAAGAGCATTTTCATCATACCGAATTTCCTCGGTATACCGAAATATGTGCAGATTAGAAAAACCAATACAGAAACCCAGAATGACATACCGAAATTCACCAGCATACCGAATCGGAGATTTTCGTCATACCAAACTATTTTCGGTATACCGAAGTACCCGACTATTGTAGATTTCGGTCAACCGTTTTGATTTCGGCATACCGAATCAGTAGCCATTAGTGAACGTTAGAGAAATGTTAAACACATTCTTATACTCATATTTTCCTATAAATAGGTTCCCATTATTCACCTATGGACAACGAATACTTCCTACACTTACCATAGAGCTTCAAGTAACATTATTTTCAAACATTCTACTCCTACTTTGTTAGAAAAACTCCTAAGGCAAGAGAGCTCTTTTTCATCTATCCACTTAGCCAAATTGAGTTTGGGAGATTGTAGAAAAAGAGTTATAAAATCCATGTGTAAAGATTCTTCTCCAGTTGTGAGAAGGGAGCTGTAGTTTTTGCGGAGCTTAGCGAGGATTCGTCAAGGGTGTACGGCACGATCTTGACCCGGAACAAGATCAGGTTTACGGTAACTCTTGAGGGTTTTTCTCGGGGAGTGGACTAGGCTAGGGAGGCTGAACCACTATAAAATATTGTGTTCTTATTCATTGTCTCTCATCTCCTTTTTTTGTATGCTTTATTTTAATATTCAAATCCTTATTATATTCCATTTATTGGTTATTTCCTTGAAATTGTAAAACAAGTATTTAATTTACATAACATTCATTAAATCACTATTCATCATCTCTCTAGTGAAGTCTTAGGATCCTAACAGTTTTGAGAGCTCATTAGTTATTTCCTAAGGAACCAAAATGTTGTTTTGTTGTCCAAGAAGTGGAATATTTAGGACACGTGGTTAGTAACAAGGAGGTGAGTCCTAATCCACAAAAGAATATAAGCATGCAGTAGCAACCTATGCCTAAAGATCTTAAATCTCTAATGCTAGTATAGATGTTCTCCTCACAAATTTGTTAAAAAAAAGACAACTTTCATTAGTCTCTGGAGGCTACTAAAGCATTTTAGAAATACAAGGAAGCAATGATTCGTCCTCTAATGCTAGCCCTACCTGATTTCACTCAAGAGTTTGTTATAGAGTGTGATGACTCTAGTGTGATGATGGGGACTATCTTGATGCAAAGGGGGAGAGCTATTGCTTATATTATTTTGGCCTTTAATTCACTACAAAAAGGGTATTCTACATATGAGAAGGAAATGTTAGCACTATTATTGGTTGTTAGAAAATGGAGAATTTATTTGCATGGAAGAAAGTTCTTGATCAATACTTATCAAAGAAGCATGAAGTACCTTCTAGACTAGAGGATTACTATACTCTTGCTTAACATAAGTGGTTAGTTAAACTTTTGGGCTTTGATTTCAAAGTTGAATATAGGAAAGGGATAGCTAACCAAGTTGCAAATGCTCTTTCGAGGAACATAGAAATGATGGAGATATCTGTTATTTCTATAGTTCAACCTCAGTGGTTAAAGGAGAAGGTTGGTTATGTTCAATAGAAGAATTTGTGCTCACTAATGGAAGAATGGCAGAATGGGAAGTTGGATGTGAATTAGTATGGTTTAATCGATGGCCTCCTTTATTACAAAGGTAGAATTATTTTGGTAGAGAATTCTTCCCTTAAAAAAAAGGTGTTTCAAGAGTTTCATGCTACTCCTTCTGCTAGGCATCCTAGTTTCCTGAGGACTCATCAAAGGCTTAAACATCACATTCAGTAAAGGGGAATGAAATTTGATGTTAAAAACGTTTGTTAGAGACTGTGATGTTTGCCAAAGGCATAAAGTAGAGAATTTGCACCCAACTAGATTACTACAACTGTTACCAATTCTAAAGAAGATATGGGAAGATATTTCAATGAACTTTTTGGAGGTTTTTCAGTAGCATTTGTGGTGTTAGATTGTTTATCTAAATATGCCCATTTCATTGTCATGAAGCACCCTTATTTAGCAGCAACTTGGGCTAACCAATTTATTAAGAATGTGGTGATACCTCGTGGTTTCCCAAGATCTATTGTCAATGATAGAGATGCAATGTTCTTGAGTAAATTTTGGCAGGACCTGTTCTTAGCAGTTTGTACCCAATTGAAAATGAGCACCGCTTATCATCCTCAAATGATTGGTCAATCTGAGGTGGTTGACTTGGGTTGAATTTAGTTATAATACCTCTTTTCACACTTTAATCAATATGCCACCTTTCGAAGTGGTATATGGGTGCTCACTTCCAAGTCCTATTCCATATGTGGTTGGGACTACAACTGTTTAAGCAATGGAGGAACAATTATCACATCAAGATCACGTTTTGGGCCATTTCAAACAACACATGTCTCAAGCTAATGATAGAATGAAGAAATTTGTTGATAGAGCTCAGATTGATAGAGAGTATGAAGTGGGAGATTGGATCTATTTGTGCCTTTATCCCTATATGCAAATGTTAGCAGCTCATCAACCTTATCACAATTTATCTGCTAAATATTTCAGCTTGTATTAGGTGATTAAAAGGGTTGGTCAGGTGGCTTACAAGTTGCAATTACTAAAGGGTTCATGGATACATTCCGTCTTCCATGTATTGCAACTCAAGAAGAAGATTGGTGATATTGTTGTCTTCTATTATCCCACCCTTGTGGCCTGTATTTGATGTTGATAGTGTTCCTATGTCTATGTTGGATCAAAGGTTGGTCAACAAAGCCAAGGGACCTACTACTCAAATCTTGGTTCAGTGGGCAGGTAAACTGAGACAGGAGGCAACCTAGGAGGATTATGAAATGATGGCTTGATTTTCGTCTTGGGTCGTCATGGGCAATAATGAGTCTTAAGCGGAAGATATTGATAGGAGTCAAGTTCTCTTTTCTCAAGTTGAATAAGATCCATGTTTTTTTCTTGGGTTGTAATGAAATCCAAGTTTGGATAGGTCTATTAGCATAGTAAGATTTGCTAGAGTTAGTTGAACTTGTTGGGATTCTTGGGTATAAATAATGCAGACGAGGACGCTTTCCTCAAGTAATTGAATCGAGTTCTTTTCTTACACTTCTTCTCTCAAAATCCTATAGTTCACCTAGGTGGAAGGAGCCCCTTCCTAATGTGAGGTCAGTTATTCATCTCTACCTTGAACCACCAAAGCTCCTTCGGTGACCTTCACCAGTAAATTAGTCGCCAACATGGTGCCACCTATCCTACGTAGTCAATTCATCGATTAAAATGACTTCAACAATTTTGCAAATAGATGACGACCACTCTCTATTAGGATCTTGGATTTCTCTAGAGGAAGGTGAATACAGATTTAAGGGAAAATGTAGAATTTAAAATATTTATCAACAAACACAAGTAATATATATATATATATATATATATATAGATATATATAAATGAAATAAAGTGAGGGATTTGGATATTAAACTATAAGTATGCAAGGAAGGAAATGAGAGAAATTGATTGCACTAATGATTTATAGTGGTTTAGTCTCCCTAACTTAGTACACTCCTTGAGAATCCCTTGAGAGTTTCCTTAATTCGATTTTTTTTGGGGCCAAAATCCTATAGCTACACACCTTTATCAATCCTCGCCAAGCTCTGCAAAAATCGCGACCTTTTCATCTCACAATCAGAGAAGAATTTACACTAGAAATGAAAAATTAACAACTCTTTTTCACTTTTTTATAATCTCCCAAACTCTCTTTTGTCAAGGTAAATTAGGATGTGAATGAAACTCTCTTGCTAAGAGATTTCTTTTACAAAAAGGGAATGGAATGCTTAGAAAATTATGAGACTTGAAGCTCTACAATGTGTCATGGTCCTATGTGTCAAAGGGGGTCCCTACATATAGAAAACAATGGTAAGAATGTATGTTTATCCTCCAATGCATAGTCATTCGATATACCAAAATGGTTCGGTCTATCAAATAATTCACAGTTGTTCACAACAGACAAATAATTCGGTATGTCAAAATAAATTCGGTATGTCGAATTGGTTCTCAGTTCTGAACCTTTGTAAGTCTAGATTTCGATATACTAAAATTAGTCGGTATGACAAAAAGCCCTATTTCAGCCATATACTAAATGTTTATCATTGAATGAATGGTTTAGGGCTATAGTTATTTTCCTAAGGCACTATGGAGGTGTTTAGAAGATAATTACAAGCTCCTAGAATACAATATATTACATTTACATGATACTTTAAATACAATAGAAACTTGGTCTCCAATGTTCAATAGATTTAACTTGATTTTACATATATGCTCCTTGTTAGTCCATTTCACCTTCTTTCTTTCATAGTGCATGAGAACTCTTCTTTGACCTATTAAGAAAATTAGCTCACAAATATGTTTTGTTATTATCAAAATAGAGATGAAGCAATTTTGCCAATAATCTCTCCCTTTTTGATAATGACAAAAACTAAAAATTTTTCAAAGTAATAAAAATGACTCCTAAGAATATGCATACAAAATATGTCAATGAATCACAATGCTGTCCTTAATTATATGAGTTCAATAAAAAATATAAAAAATGCTCAAGTATGACTCATCCACTCACTTATCTTAACTAACATGATAAGAAAAAAAAATGCTTTGGAAAACCTATTCCTACTCTATCTTATTCTTATTCTTCTCCTCTTTTTTAGTCATAAGCAAAAAGAATAGAAGGTATAAATCCAAAGAAACAAATCAATATAAACAAGAGTATTATCAAAAAGTAAATGAAATTTGATAAGCAATAAAATCACGATCAAGATATTCAATAGACATCAAAATCATTTTTTATAAGATATTCAATGAATCATGGTAAACTCTCCCTTACATCAATCATGGGTAAAAAGAAAAATTCAGATATCCAATGAGCTCCTTTTCAATTCAAGCATGGGTAAAAAGAATTATTTAGTAAAGCTCAGTATGCACCCTCTTTCATTAAACATGTGTAAAAAAAAATAGTTCAATGAAAATCCATACATATTATAGCAAAAAATTTATTAATGTAAGCATAGGCACAAACTTCAAGAAATATTTTAGTAATATCATGAGTAAGAGTATATAATCTTAAACACTCATCCTTCTTTTTGTCATGAGTAAAAAGAACTAGAGGATGTGACAAAGATTAACATTAAGCCACAATTTATCCAAGAATAAATCATTATTGTCCATTCCCTTTAAAAATTATGTCAATCAAGTTAAATCCCATTATAAGAATTCTTTATTTGGTTTACTCATGTATATATTTAAACTTATAAAAAGCCAAATAAATGATCAAGACATGTTAATATTCAATGTGAGCACAAACCATGAATGTATAAAATTAAAATATAAAATCAATAAAAAAAATAAACTACCAAATCAATCGGTAGACCAAAACAAAATCAGCAAATCGAAATCAGTGTCAGTCCACACATTTTCAATAAAAATCATATAAAATAATGATAAATGAATTCAGTGAAATTCTTGTTGGATTAAATCCAACAATATGTATAAGCCAATATAAGATCATTTAAAGTATTGTAAGCTATTTTTTGATTAGGCTCATAATAGTGATCTATTTGGATTTTTGGGTTGTGCCAATTGGCATCTTAAGTGATGTGAGTTAATATATGTGTAGAGACCATAATGGCACATTTTCATTTTATTGATGGGTTAAATTGAAAATTTGTAATATCATAGCTTTCTATATAATGGGGTCATGGTTCTCAAACCCTAAGTTTATCCTCATTTTGTAATGCCTCGATCCCGGGCACGTTACCAAAACACAGTATCCCAAGCATAATTACACAAAATTACAGAACAATAGGACTGTAACTAAGGCTCACCTTGAGGATCTCGATGTGCGGCTAGAAGCTCCAATTCCTGCACCGGAACCTGGCTGCACGCGGTCTGCAGCTAAAAACCAAACAGCACGCGTGAGTGACATCTAAGTCACCCAGTACGCGCCCCCAAAACACACAACCACAAAGAAAACTCGGTAAAACCAAAAGAAACATGTTCCTTATTATATTGCAAAACTTGGTTTTCTCTTTTGAAAGTCATTCTCTTTATTAAATAATCACTTGGGAATTCAATCCCAAAACCAAATTTTTTTCTTTATCAAACATTTGGAAATTCATTCCAAAACCACTTTTCTTTCAAAACATTTCTTTTAAAACCCTTTTGGAATTCATTTTCCTTTTTCCAAAACAATTCCATTTTCAATATTGAGAATTTCTTCCCAAAACACACTTTTCAAAAACACATTCTAACCAGATCTAGCCTAAAACACAATGCCCCATTGGGCTCAAAACCAAATCATAAACATTGGCTAGCAACTGGTTAAAACATCAACATTTCTTTTCAGGATTCTAGGACCATTTCACAAGTCCAATCCTGACCACACACATTACTCTTTCATTATCCATTTCCACTTTCATTACTGTTGTTACATTGATCAGGGGTAACCTGACACACAAGTAGTAGGTGAGGACATCCTTCCCCAACCTCCCTGCACTGCCGCGATGAGATTCCCCGTGCGGGATGTCATCGCCCCGGCCAACAAGCCTCAAGTTTCTTGTTCCTCACAGGAGCACGGAAATACGTCTCTGAAGACGTCCCAGTCGGTGACCCGAACAACTAGGTCCAATGACCCAGGCTCAACCTACACCGCTTCGAGCTCGGTGATCCGAACAACTAGGTACAACTACCCAGGCTCAGCCTACACCGGTAGTGACCCGAACAACTAGGCTCAAAGGCCTAGGCTCAGCCTACACTGCTACGAGGAGCTCGGTGACCCGAACAACTAGGTCCAATGACCCAGGCTCAGCCTACACCGGCTCAAAGCTCGGAACCACAGTCTTTTCACAACACATTATTAGTGTTCCAAAACTCTTTCCAATTTTCCAAAACCCATTTTCCATTTCATTCATTTGTAGGGTCAAAACCCAAAACAACACCCAAATCCATTGTTTGGGGTTCCACATGCCTCCATGTCATTACACGGGGCAAACACCAATCACATAAATCCATCATACCAAAACAACCATTTAACATCATTAAAAAACCACATTAAAATCTTAACAAGTCAGGGCAAAAACGACATACCGTTTTCCCATTTCGGTATGGCGAAATCCCCTGATTCGGTATACTGAAGGGGAATTTCGGTATACCGAAATCTCCTGATTCGGTATACCGAAATTCTTTGGTATATCGAATCCCTGTCAGATTTCTCAGACACAGGGGAAACGGTCGACCGATTTCCTTCGGTTGTCCGAGGCCCTAACGCGGGGTACTGCCTGCTATTGCAGAAAACTCCCAAGCCACCGTCCTCCTTTTCTCCCCCAAGTGGGGGTAAGGATCGGACCCTCCAAACAAACACCATAAATTCTCAAAAAAACATGGGGTGTAGACCCTCAAGTCTACTACAAAACCTCACAAACCATTCATGATTCCATCAACCACACAGGAAGATATAAATTCGCAAAGGAAACATGCTCAGAAATAAACCTTAAAACATTTAAGGCAAAAACTCCACAAAACTCCCAAAATCCACGCAATCTAGCATGATCCTTACACAAATACAACATAGAACTCATCTCCAATCATATTATGATTTTTCTACAATTTTCATGCATTTATTACGATTTTCATGCATTTAACCTACTGTTAACCACAAACAGAACGGAAGGAGGAGAAGGATCGCGTACCTGACTCAGGCCTCAGGCGACCCTTACCACACTCTAGCAAGCTTCCACAAGCTCCGGCGGAACGCACGGACGGCTCACCACCTCCTCCCAACTCGCGCGCCTCAGCTCCCTTTCTTCTCTTGCTTTCCTTTCTCGCCGCACTCTTCCTCTGCTCTGCCCACTCCTGCCTCCCTCTCTTATTTCTGCCACCGACCACTTGGCGCTGGCCATCTATCCTGTCGGACAAGATGGGGAGGCACGGGCCTCCGTCGCTGGTGGCACGGGTGGAAGAAGAAAAAGACGAGGAATCAGTGGAAGGGTGTGGCTCGTGAGAGAAAAGGAGGAGAAAGAGGAAGAAAAGAAAAGAGGAAAGAATGGCACGCAAATCGAGACAGCTGTGCATCCTCCAACCGGACTCCACATGGGTCCCAAACCACAGGCAGATTCACAGAAAGCCAACCACAACCTCATACAACCAAGAAACAACAAATTATCCATTAATAAACCATTAAACACAATATTGCAAATAATTACATGGTTTATAATAAAAATGGATAATCAGGCCTAGATGTTACACATTCTCTCTCACTCTAATCTTGAGGAAGAAGAACAAGAGGAACTTGGTGATTTGGAAGACCTGATCTACGCTAGAGCAAGAGAGATTTCACAATTTTTCCATGGATTCAGGTATGCTTTCGCATTTACACTAATTCATGATGATTATGACATGAACAGATCTTAAAACTCATGATTAGATCTTGAAATTTTTTTTGATATAATATTTTTTTTGTGAATATTTCAAGATCTAAATTTAACAAGTGGTATCTGTAGACACCCCATATGCTTGCAATTGGACCCTAAACTAAAACCCTAGAACTGACCCTAAAATCCAAAACCCTAGGTTGGCCTAAACCCTAGTCTAAAACCATAAGCTTAACAAACCCCAACCTAAAACCCCTAACCCTAGACTTAACCCTAAAACCCTAAACCCCAGCCTAAAACCCTAACCCTAGACCTAAACCCTAGTCCTAAATCCTAGACCTAGCCAAAACCCTAAATCTAATTCAAAACCCAATCCAAAACCCTAGAATTAATTCAAAACCCTAAAAAAAAATTCAAAACTTGATTAAAAACCCTAAATTCAACTCAAAACCCTAAACCAAATTCAAAATCCTAAATCTAATTCAAAACCCTAACTTAAACCCTAAATCAAACCCTAAACCCTAATCTAAAACCCTAACAACCTATAACAACTTCCCACTCCACTATAACAACCCTAACTACTTCCCACTTCACCTTTACAACCCTAACTACTTCCCACTCCACCATAACAACCTCTAACTAACCATAACAACTTATAACAACCTACCAATCCATTGCAAGCCTATTAATACGCCTCTCCCCATTTGCAAGACTAAAAGGGGGAGAAAAGAAACTTGAAAAAATTGAGAGAAGAGCCACCAAGGCGTTTGCTCTCAACCAGAGCAACCAGAGAGGTCTCAGATCAGAGAGGAAGCTCAAAGAGGAGAAGAATTCAAGTTTCAGGCCATCTCCGGCGAGCTCTGGCAAGCTCTGACGGTCTACATCACTGCCAGCTCAGGTAAGCATTGATTAGAGCACAATTTTTCTCTATTTTAGTTCCTTAAGTCCTCCCCAACCTTCCTCAATCGATTCCAGTAAGGCCAGGTGTGTTCCTAGGCTGGAATCAGTTGATTTTTGGGTCGCCGGACCCGATTCTTTGGTAGTGGAGGTGGGGGCACGAATCCAGTGGGTGATTCATGCCCTAGATTGCTCGAATCGGTTATGCTTGGTCCCTTCTTGCTTCTCCTCTACTCTGGAAGCCTTTCCCTCGCTTTGGATGCCACTGGAGAATGATCGTCGGATGCAACCTTGCCGTCATTAGAGAAGACGACCCCTAAAAGGGGTCAATTGGGTGCCTCACACCTCGCAGCACCTTTTTGACCTTCGGGACATGTTCCTCTACTCTCCCCCAGAACACTGGAGCACACCAGATCTCGCATCAAAGCTCAATGGCGTCCAGTGGCCACCGTTGTTGGAGTCGTCACAGGGCATGATCGGGAGGGGAAGGAGTAGCGCCATTCTTGCCTCAAAGCAGAAGGAGTAGCGCCGTTTTTGCCTCAAAGTAATGGGAAACGCTCCTCTCTACACTGCCAAGCTTCTAGAAGCTTAGAACTGCCATTCCAGTGCCTTCAGCGTCCCTGTCTTCCCCATCACTGTCGCCGAAGTCGCGACGCCGGTGAGAGAGGTGGGGAGGAGACCTAGACCGTCAAGCACTTGATCCAAGCCGTGAGATCTTCCCCTCTTTCTTTCCTCTTGCTCACTGTGTGTTTGGATGCCAGATCAGGCATTAGGGAGGCCTCGAAAGGCATCCCAGATGGTCGTCGATGGCGAGGTTCCGTCGTCGTTTTTTTTTAAAAAAAAACCTCTTTTAAAAAAACTCTATTTCTTTTATTTTGTTTGCAACTAGGTCCTTTTATTTTGCTATTAGGTCCCTACACTAGTTTTTTAATCATTTTTATAATGATTTGTTTTGTAAAATTGTAGTGTGACCCTTGTACTTTTTTGTTAATGTTTTCCAGGCTTTAAAATTTGACATAAACGCTGTGATTTACTTTTCATTCATTTTAAGTCCAGTTTTTGCACAAAAGCCCTGAACTTTATTAAAATTGTTCTGAATGCACAATTTTCTAGCACAAATGCAAATTAAACCCTGGAGATTCAAATATTTATTCAAATGTGTCCAGAATTGCATTTTTGACCTTGAACTTCATTGATTTCACACTGAATGTATGTTTTCTAGGGTAAATTTGTAGAACAGTCCCTAAAGTTTCATGTTTTCAAACATAAGTCTGTTATCTTGCACATTTAACCCTGAATTTCTTCAAAATTGCATTAAACACATGTTTTACTAACAAAATTGCAGATTGAACCCTAGGAATCCTAATTTTTACAAAAAATGCACAACTTTGCACATTTAACCCCCAACTTCTTCAAAATAACATAAAATGTGTTTTCCTAAGTATTTTTGCTGATTTAGCCCTAGAATCTCAGCTTTCATTCAGGATATGTGAATTTTGCATAGAAGCCCTTGGAATTTACATTTTTCACTCACACATGCATTTTGTACATTTTGTTACCCTTTTTTTCATGTCTCATGCCTTCTTCTTTGCATCATGCACACATTCCAACTCATTTTCAACTAAATCTTAACATTGTTTCCCTGATTTCTTCTGACTTTCACGGTTTTGATTGATTTGATTTCTCATCGCCCGAGGACATACATTAACAGGCTTGACAATGCCGACATTGACTCGAATGAGGAGTATTTTCTCCAATTTGATTTTTCCCTGATTGCTTCGAGTTTCTGCTGATTTACGTGACGCTTTCCGAGAATTTCCTATTTTCACGATCTTCCTCATCGCCCAAGGACGTACAGTAAAGTGGAATTTTCAATGCCTACATTGTCTGTCGGATTATCATTTTTTCTTTTTATTCCTTTCTTCACTTTGATTTGGCATGTTTTCACATTCATCTTGGGCATGTGCATTCAGAGTAGACAAGAATACACACAAAGACCATTAGCAAGCAGGAAACTAGAAAGACCGAATTTTTCAGGCGCATGAGGATGCCTAACTCCTTTCCTATGCGTAACAAGAATCCTTACCCTTTCTCTGGCCAGCATTGATTTGTGCATTACATCCATTAGGTACGGAGCATGCATATGTTTTCTTTGCCTTGGTTTCTTTTGATTTTTTTCCTTTGTGTTTGATTTTCCTCGTCTTTCCATTAAAAGACTAGGTGGCGACTCCTTTTCCTTATCCTTTTCTTATCTTTCGTTGGTGTTTCCGAGTCTAGTCTTCTTCTCCGGATTTACCATCTTCGCCGTGACCGTATCGGGACTCCTCGTGTGCTTCCACGCACCTTGGAGAGCCATGCAGGGTTCCACCGGCATGGTCACAAGAACTGGCGACTCTACTGGAGATAACCAGATTCTAGCTTTCATTTCGGTTTTCTTGCTTGTCTTTGGTTTATACACTTGTGTTTGTTTGTTTGTTCTATTTGTTTGTACATATTTGACTGTACATGCCTTTTTACACTATTTCTATGCCACAACACATGCACATTACCTGATTCATGCCTTTTGTTATGATGCTTACTTTTCTCCACTTACATGTGAGCACTACACTAGCACATGCTATGCTCATGTCTTTTACTTGTTGATTGAGTGTTTGGATGCCATAATTGTGTGTTTTCTTCCCCTTTTTGTATTTGCTATGATTAGGAGAGTAGAGACATGCTTGCCTCCCTTCCTAATTAAAATAAAACACACAAACTCAGACAAACATGTAATAAGGCATAACTAGAGACAAATGCTCACAATTCCCCTTGGTCTAATAAAACGCAAGTAAAAGACACAAAAGCATATTGCATGATTGATTATATAGGACATACATCTTCTCCTCTGAGTCCACCCATAGTTTGTGAAGGACAATTCTAGTAGTCCATTCTATAGCTTTGGCGTAGAGTGTGTTGCTAGTTTGTTCCCCCTTGTCCGGAGTCATGTCGTGCTAGTAGAAGGTACAGCTCCATGCTACTATAGGAGACGAGGCTGTTGACTTTATTAGCCTTATCTTGATTTTGATGATAACAAAAGACTAATGTGTTTTATGAGAATATTTCATAGTTCATATTTGTAAAGAAGATCATTGAAGGACTCAGAAGATTCAAGCATAAAAGGAAAGATATTTGAAAAAGACAGAAACCTATGTGCCACCAAGAAGAACTCAAGATGATGAAATAAGAAGAAAATGAAAAGTTATGTTTGTAATTATTTTTGATGTAATTTTCTATTTATTCATGTATTCCTAGGAACTTGTAATTATCTCCCAAATATCCCTATAGAGTCATAGGAAAATTACCTTAGCCCCAAAACCAACAATTCATTGAAAAACATTCATTATAGGACTAAGGGCATTTTCGGCATACTAAATTTCCTCAGTATACCAAAATATGTGCATATTAGACAAACCAGTATAGAAACTCAGAACAGCATACCAAAATTCACCGGCATACCGAATCAAAGGTTTTCAGCATACCGAATTATTTTCGGTATACCGAAATACTCAACCATTGCAAATTTCGGCCGACTGTTTTGATTTCGGCATACCAAATCAGTAGCTGTTAGTGAACATTAGAGAGACGTTAGACACATTCTTATACTCATGTTTTCCTATAAATAGGCCCCCATTCTTTACCTATAAGAGCACCAATACTTCCTACTCATATAGAGCTTCAAGCTACTCAAGTTTCCAAGCATTCCACTCCTATTTCATTAGAAAAATTCCTAAGGCAAGAGTGCTCCATCTTCATTCATCCACTTAGCCAAATTGAGTTTGGGAGATTGTAGAAAAAGAGTTGTAAAATCCAAGTGTAAAGGTTCTTCTCCAGTTGTGAGAAGGGAGCCGCGGTTTTTGCAGAGTTTGGTGAGGATTCGTCAAGGGTATACGGCACGATCTTGGCTCAGAACAAGATCAGGTTAGTGAAATTCTTGAGGGGTTCTCGGGAAGTGGACTAGGCTAGGAAGGCAGAATCACTATAAATTTACTTGTGCATATCATTGTCTTTTATCCCTTTCTTTGTATGCTTTAGTTTAGTATCCAAATTCCTCAACTTACATGTCATTTACTTAAAACTTAGAAATTGCTAAATAAACTTTAATATTGCAAATATTTCTATTAAATCACTATTCACCCCTCCCTTTAGTGAAGTCTAAAGATCCTAACAATTGGTATCCGAGCCTTGTTAATCTAACATAAAGATTTAACCATTTTCTAAATATCGCTTCTCGTTCATTTAACAAAAATATTGTAGAGGGCCAAAGCATTAGTAGGCCTCCATTTTTTTGATGGAAATAATTATAATTATTGGAAATGTAGGATGAATATCAATATTAAATCAATTGATCTTAATTTATGGGACATTGTTATAAATGGATATACACCTAGTAAAAAGAATTATAAAGAATGGAACGATAAAGAAAAGAAATTCGCTACATTGGATGCAAAGGGGTTGAATACCTTGTTTTGTGTTGTTAGTCAAGATCAATTCAATCACATTTCTAATTGTAGCACTTCTCATGAAGCTTGACATGTCTTAGAAGTTACTCATGAAGGTACAAATCAAGTAAAAGAAACAAAAAATTAATATGCTTATACATAAATATGAAATGTTTAAAATGCAACCAAATGAATCTATTAGTGATATGTTTACTAGATTTAATCAGATAACTAATAATTTGCAATCCCTTGGAAAATGTTATTCTCAAAGTGAATTAGTTAAAAAGATTCTAAGATCTCTAACTCAGGATTGGGAAAAGAAAACCATAGTCATAGAAGAAGCTAAGGACTTATCCTCATATTCTCTTAAAGATCATATAGAAAACCTTACTTCATATGAAGTTAAATTGCAAGAAAAAGAATTAGAAAATATTTTAGAAAAGAAAAGAATTGCACTTAACGCCTCCATTGAATTGGATGATTTGGATGAGGAAGATCTTGCTCTTATAACTCATAAGTTCAAGAATTTTTTAAAGAAAAATGAAGCTCAAAAGAAGAACAAAAATAATAAAAGTAAAATTAAGAAAACAAAAAGCCTTTCAAGCCGCTTGGGATGAGAGCGACTCTTCTACTGATGAAGATTCTTATGGTGAAGTAGCTCACTCATGTTTTATGGCTACATCTAGTGAAATTTCATCTTTAGACAATATTGAAGATTTTTTTATAGATGAATAACTTGTTGCATTCAATGAACTTTATACAAAACATAAATCCTTGAATGCTAAATACAAAAGCTTAAATAAAAGTTTCATTAATGAAAAACTTGAAAAGGAAATGATTTCAAATGAAAATGAAGAATTAAGAAATAAGAATAAAACTCTTGAGAAAGAAAATGATGTCTTGAAAAATGAAATGAATATCATGAAAAGAAAAATTAATAATTTGGAAAATAACTTTGCATCATTGAAAAACAAAAGTGAAAGCTTGCTTAATGATGTGAGTAAGCTTACAATTAGTAAGAAGAATTTTGAATCAAGAAAATTTAAATATGGAAATGTGAATAAAAAGGGTACTCCATATGAAAATGGATTTATTAAAGCTAAAAATGAAAATGGATTTATTAGAGCTAAAAATGATAAATATGAATTTGTCACTAAGAAAGTAGAAAAAGGAAAATGGATACCCAGAAAGAATATTGATATGATCTCTAAAATAAATTTTGTACCTAAAACAAAGTGGGTACCAAAATCCCTCCTTAATAGAAGTACTTGATCTCTTCAAGGAATAAAAAGGACATGAGACTATACTAAATTGAAAATTATTGATAAATCCCATTGAAAAAGAATATTTTAAGTAAATCTTTATTGAATATTGATTGATAGATAAAATCATAGAATTTCACTTAATGATTTTTAAAATGTATTCTGAAATATACCTTGATTCGGTATACCTTTTTTTAAATGGTTAACCAATTTTTACTGTTTCGGTCTATCGAAATATACCGGTCGACCGATTGTTCTAACAGATGATTTCTATCAATTGTAATTAATGGTTTTTTTTATTAAAAAAATTGGTTTGTTCTTGCATTGAATATTACAATATCTTAACCATTCATTTGGATCTTTAAACCATAAATATATGCATAAATGGACTTGATTGACATAACTTATAATATCTTATTTTGATTATGTTATACATTGTCATATCTTTTTGCTCATGATAAAATGAAAATAAGAAAAATCATATACTCATAGTGATATTGAGATTAGTATTTAAATTTTGTCAATGCTTTAAATGATTCATCTTTTTTGCTATACCTGTTGAATATGGATTGTTTTTACCCATGCTTGAATCAAGGGGAAGCTTTACTGAAAATATGCTATCACCCATGCTTGTTGATAGGGGGAGTTTAATTAATTCATAAATTTCAATAATTGGTATCTTTTTAAAAGAGAGTTTAACAATTGAATTCAACAATTTGGTATCTACTAAAAGTTAATTTTGATGGTTCCTTGAATATTTTTTGAAATGACCTTAATAAAAACAAATGTCAAAAATCACAATGACACACTTGTGATATATGAATATAATTTCTTTTAGGGGGAGCATAACTTAAATCATATGCTTAATATTAAATTTAAATGATAAATTTGATATCTTTTAAAATTGGTATAAATCATATTTTGTTACATTTGGTATAAAATTTAAAAAAAAATGGTATCTAACAATTGACAATATTTAAAAATTGCTCATAATCTTGATGATTATTGAATATCTTGTCATAAGAAATTTGAGCATAAGTGAATAATTTTTAAATTTGATTTTGATGACCTTATATGATTCTTTTTGAAAAATCTTAAAACTTTAGATGTTTTCATTGCATAACATTTTTGAAAAAAGGGGAGAAAATTAGAATAAGAGGAAATAAAGACGAAAAAGGCTTGAGCTTTATTATATAAATCTTTAGGAATTGACAAAAAGGGGGAGTATATTGACACATCCTTATACAAGCTTAAATAAGTAGGTAGAGAGAGCTAAATGTTTATGATTTTTGTTTTTGCTAATGACAAAAAGGGAGAGAGTACAAAGCAAAGTTAATATGTTGTTTTACTTTGAAATATTTGTAGTTTTGTCATCATCAAAAAGGGAGAGATTGTTGGCTTTATTAGCATTATCTTGATTTTGATGATAACAAAAGACTAATGTGTTTTATGAGAATATTTTATAGTTCATATTTGCAAAGAAGTTCATTGAAGGACTCAGAAGATTCAAGCATAAAAGGAAAGATATTTGAAGAAGACAGAAACCTATATGCCACCAAGAAGAACTCAAGATGATGAAATAAGAAGAAAATGGAAAGTTATATTTGTAATTATTTTTGATGTAATTTTCTATTTATTCATGTATTCCTAGGAACTTGTAATTATCTCCTAAATATTCCTATAGAATCATAGGAAAATTACCTTAGCCCCAAAACCAACCATTTATTGAAAAACATTCATTATAGGACTAAAGGCATTTTCAGTATACTGAATTTCTCGGTATACCAAAATATGTGCATATTAGAAAAACCAGTACAGAAACTCAGAATGACATACCAAAAGTCACCGGCATACCGAATTAGAGGTTTTCAGCATACCGAATTATTTTCGGTGTAGACACCCCAATTTTGAGCTCATTTGGCAGCAAGCTCCTCTGGTTGACGCTCTGGTTGCGACCACCAATGTCCTAGTCCACACAGGTCCTAATCAGACCCACACTAGCCCACCTGACCTAGTAAAGCACTACCCCATTAAAATCCACTGAAAAACAGATAAAACACTTAATCCAACTTAAAATCCACTGAAAAACAAATAAAACACTTAATCCAGCTAAAATCCACCTAAAATCCAACAAAA
>JAMKQA010029450.1:0-51140 GCA_024699735.1 Posidonia australis
ATAGCATTCAAAGGAAAAGGAGGTGGTAGAAAGCCTACCTCTTGCGATGTTTCCTTCTTGAAATATAAGAAAAGAGAAGATCCTTGTTGCTTTGGAAGGACCAGGGGTGCTCTAGGATGCAAGGACAAGCTCCAGAACAAACGTATGGGTCGCTAGACAGAGGGAAGAACTCGTGCTTAGTAGCAGATTTTGTGCAGAATGGGATTTTCTCTCAGCCAAAGGGTGTGTTGGGTTGTTTTTGGGTGTCTCTCATGGTTGCAAATGGTCCTCTATTTATAGGGATCTATGAGAGGGGTAACTCATGGAAGATGGAGGGCCTCGCAGACGAAGAGGCTCGAATATTCTCGAGCACATTCGTTTGCAAAGGTAACAGCCGGAAGATGGAAAGGTCAACAGTCACGGTCTGGAAACGGCTGGGCGCTAGCTAGGTGCGCCAGTGATGTGCGCCACCTAGGTGCGCCACCTTGGTGCGCCACATAGGTGCGCCACCTTGGTGCTCCCACCCTGCTCACAGATTTCATTGGGCTCTAGCTTGCTAATGGGTTTGGGGTCTGGTTTAAGGGTTGATCACATCCAAAGCAACATACGGATACTCATCTCTGGGTTACCTCAAAATCGGGGTGTCTACACCAGGCAAAAGCCAAATTGACACAGAACACAGATAGGATGGTATTCCACACCGCCCATATGCCCTGGAAGGATAACCAGTCACACATCACTGTTGTTAAAAAAGATAGTGAAGGGCTTTGCAATTGTGAATAGAATGCGCTAGACTACGGCATCATCAGTAAGATTCTGCAGTCTTTCGCATAGCTCATGCACGCCGGGAAGGGTGCGTGAATGATTGGTGTGACTGTAGGAGTCGAAGACAGAGTGTTGGGGGCGTAGGACTTCCACCCTCATGTGGGCAGCAAGCCAAGTCTGTCAGAGAAAAAGCTTGGCAGTTAGATAAGCATAGTAGATCACTAAAGTAATAGTGTTGGCTTACTTGCACTAAGGCACCGCTACCATGGAAATGTCAGGAACGCTTCAATGCCTGGTCCAAGCCGACATAGGTCTCTGCCAGAAGAATGGGGGCAAGATCAATTTGGTGGGTGATCATGGTCAACGTTATCTCTACCACCTCAATAGCAACTGTCATCCGACCATGACTGAAGATGAGTTCCCTAAGGAAGCGTACCACAAAGCCGTGGAGCCACAGGCTACCTAATGACACACGGTCACTGGTAATCTTGTCAAAATAATCTAGGCGCAGCATTAGAGCAGACCCATCTTTGCAGATGAGGCCTTTCTCACAAGCACTTCGAGATAAGCCTGTCAGTTGGCTCAGAATAGAAGCATAGCTGTCACGGTGCATGAAAACAGGCGGTGACATGTACGGCAACAGGCCACAGATCCATCAGACTTCCTCCAAGGTGAGAGTAAGTTCTGTCTACCCAAAGCGGAATACATGGAAAGTGGATTTCCAGAATCTAGCTGCAGCGCATAACAAGTGCTAGTTCACCTCCACCTTGACAATGTTCAACAATGAAGAGGATATAATGCACCAATCCATGTTTGCAGAACATCAAAGCAGTGTTTTGGTGTCACCATGGTTGAATACCCCTGCATGGAAATTATGAAGATGGATGTTGGAGCAAAACATAGTAGGAATAATGTAAAGGTTCGGCAAAACAGAAAGTCATATAGCCAAATGATTTCTTGAGGGGGAGAGGATCAAACAAGTTCACAAATCTGAGGAATGATAGAAATATGAGAAAATATGTAGCAAATCTAAAATTGATAGAAATCAAAGCATAGAGCTTCTTCTTATTGCAAGAAACTGAAGCATGATAAAAAATCGGTGTATGTAGCCTTTTCTCCCTTTGTAAGATATGAAGGAATATAAGAGCAAAGATCAAATGGAAGGAGCAGTATGTGAATTTGTGTAAATAAAAGAGCCCTCTTAAGGGGGATCATTTTTTTCATTGTCACATCAAAGAAAATAGGCAAGATCACATACCATTGCAAGCCAAGAAAGAGCATAACCAACACTGAGAGTGCAAAAAATGGAGCTTGAAGGAGGTTTAAGGGCTTGAGAATGGAGTTTGTAGTAGAAGAGGTGGCGGTTTTCGTAGGAGAATATGAAATAATATAGAAAAGAAAGAGAGGTTGCAGAATAAAAGGAAAGCAAATTGGCATTCTGAACAGGGAACACCAAGGTGGCGCACTAATTAGGCACACCAACCAGGCGCATAAAGCAAGCGCACCAAGATGGCGCACCACCAAGCAGATAGCAAACAAAACCTCCCCTAAAATATCAAACTCGCCCAAACCGACATCATTTCTCGAGACCTGCATGGCAACATACATTTGACACACAGATAAATACCCAAGAGGAGGGTTGCATTCCAAAAACAAATTTGCATTCATGCACATTTAAAGTACACAAATTACATTGTTCACAGAGTACAAGTCGCATCATTTATACACAAAGAGTGGCAAAAGAAGACTGAACTGAAATAAAGAAATCTACTACTCCTTGCCAGACTCCTCCTTGCCGGAAGATCTCTCCTGGAAACTCTTAGCCAAGAGTCTGGCCCCTCGTCGAGTTATCCGACGCGAATACCTGGCAACAGCAGTAGACTGAGAGTGGGCAGAAAAGCTTAGGACCCTCTATGAAACCTCAGTGTCAAAATGGTCCTCCTCAGATACTTCCAAGGTGAATTCCCCATTGCTAGCCGCATTCACCTCGTTAGCTAGGTAGTCCTGCTAAAAGATTCCTAAAAGAATGTCAGATTTGCAACAGTGCCAAAGTATGTTGTTAAAGGAAAGACAGAAAAAGTACCCGTATGATGTTCTGCCACTGCAGTTCTTGCACGAATTCGCAAAGTTGTCAAGCGAATTTATGGCATAAACAAGATGAAATTCACAAGTAAAATAAAGGTTGCCATACCCGTTTCCACCTGATGTCCTCGTAAAAGGAGGCAAATTGCTCCTCGAAGTCCTATGGAAGTAAAGCACAACATGGGTTAGATCAGACCTTTTATATGGAGCAAATTTGTTTAAGCAGAAGGTACAAGGTTTTACTTTAGCCCAATTGGAGGCATACCACATCCCGCGCTAACTGTTGCGCATGGCCTCCTAAAAAAGATAGGGCTTCCCGACCCGCCTCAACCATGCTAAATAATTAGTGTAGTTGACTTCTCGAAGAATGTGTCTATCCTGAGAAGCCATAGCTGCAGCGTGATGACTCCTAGTAGCGGCACGAGATGAGATCGGGAAATCCATGTTTGAAAGAGGAGGAGCGGGGATGCAGAATTCATTGTGGAACTGATGCCTCACTCACCCCAGGAGGAAGTAGGCCGACTTCTTCATGCAATAGAATTTCACTTACTTGTCTCTCAGAACACGAATGGAGTTCAGAGGTGCCCAGTTAAACCCGTCATATCTCAAAAATGGATGCAGGTGTACTTGTTTGCAGAAAAGGACAATCATAAGTATGTAAGCTGATACTGATATGCAGAAATAAAATTCATGTAATAAAACTCACATCCTCTTGCTCTACCAAGTTCAGAAGATATCGATAGGACTCGTAACTATAGACCCCTGCAGCAGCCTGGTGGTCGGGCTCGACCCACTAACAAGGGAGGGGAAGAAGCTCATCCTGGAGGCGACCAAAGTAGTGCCCCCACGTGATATACTCCATAACCCAGTATTAGCAAGAGCAAATAGAAAGAAAGTTAGTTATCAGCTATTATCAAAAAAAAAAACTTTGCAAAAAAGGAAATAAATTTTTACTAGTACTTACAGTAAGTAGGGGCTATAGTCCCACATGAGACCGATGTCCTAACCTAGCTACATTGTCCAACCCGTAGATTTGTTAGGTGTAGCTAGCCTCTGCCTAATCATAATGGTCCAATTACTTCAAGTTGGTCAGATATACTAGCCAATCAGCATGAATGCAATAGGCAGAGGAATCGCAGAAGATCATGGCAAGCAGATCCAACAAGAAGTGTTGGAGTACGAAGTCGGCCTCATCGTTGCCTCGCTCCGAGTTGTGATCATGTGCTTTCCTTGAGGTGGCTTTGGTGGAATGCGGTCCAAGTGCACAGGAGCCAGATGCATCCCATGGGTAGTCTCGCTAATAATCGGCTCATCACCGAATGAAAGGCCCATCAGCAAGGCCCACTGGTTGGGTAACACTGTCAGCTCTCCGAATGGAAAATGAAATGTATATGTCTCGAACCTCCATCTCTCTGCTAAGGCTCGGAAGAAGTTATAATGCTCGTGGATGGCTGAGATGCGAAGCAAACCACCAAAAGAAAACCGGTGAAGCAAGAAATCCTGCAAAAACTCGGGTAGGAAGGAGAAGATTGTAGATATCCCATTTTCGTATTTTCTAGAGTTGAGTAAGGATAGGAACCCTTGAGGCATCCTAAATCACATAGCTAAGGATTTATAATATATTTTCTAGATTTTCCATGATTATATAAAAACATTTCTTGATTTTACTAGGTTCAAGGTCGTTAGCTGTGGTCGAACTAACACACTCGAACTAGTGGTAGGTTCGAGCCATTTGAATATTTTTGGTGTAAGTCATCAACTGTGGCAAAGCTAGCACTCCTACTCACACAATTTGGTGGCAGATTTGAGTATTTTGATCTTAAAGAAGATGTTTTTGTGATTTTATGGAATTTCTGTATTTTTCTGAACTTTAATGCATCTCTTTGGATTAACATAAAAAACAAAGAGGTAAACTGTAAAAGACAAGATGTTGCTCGTGTAGCAGGCAACAGATCTCGTCGCCACTATAGTAGGCTATGAACATCATTATCGCTTAAAGAGGTTATGAGATAAAACTTGATGCCAATTATATAGGCAACGAGTACCCTAGTAATCTCTCTCAATATATTTTGTCATCCTGGACTTTGATATGACATGTGGGACTTTTATAATATATTATCACATTTTTCCCATATTTATTAAATATTTCTACAATTTTCCAAGTACTTAAATATATATGGAATATCATATAAACTTTTATAAATATCAATTAATTCACAAAAAATCTAGAAATGTGGATGACAGCAAATTAAAAATATATATTTATTTTAATTATGAAAAGTGAAATTTCTTGTTGGTTATTATATTTTTAAATGTTTTAACAATGTTTAATTCAAATTATATTTAAAAATAAAGATAAAATCTAATTGATCCCATGTGATAAATCATGGCCAAGTCATAGATGCCCATAAGATTTAATTGGCTTCATTTAATCAATCTTAAAAGATTAAATCCACTTGATTAGTAAATAATTGATTAAATTTTTAAATATCTTTTAATCAAATCTCAATTACAAAAATCATGGAAAGGGTAGATTTGGTCGTGATTTGTTACTAGATTCACGATAAGATATTTCGGGATCTTAATTTTTAAAATTTTGTCTTTTGAGTTTTTTGAATTTTGTCTTTTGAGTTTTTTGATGCCATGTAAGTCTGTGACTAGTTGACATGGAATATATTATTACCTTTTGGGTAATTATTCACTGCGTCAAACAAGAATGAAATGTCCAACCTCGTCGCCACTTCACACAGTGACAAGTTCATTCCTGTCGCCTGTCACATAGGTGATGAGCTCACATATCAATTTTGTTCCATTATAAGTGAGTTTAATCCTGGCCATTGGATTTTCACTCGTCTCTTGACATGATTTAGTGCCTCAACATCTATAAATAGACCTCCTAGGTTAAGAGCTTGAGAGGGAAGCAATTCAAAAATCCAGGGAGGCCATTAGAAACCCTAGGGAGACCTTTCAAAAAACCCTAGAGAAGAGAAAAAAGAGAGATCCTGAGAGAGAGGTCTTGAAAGAGAGCCTTAGCCCCTCTACTTTGTTCAAAACCCAGATGAAAACCTAGATCCAAAAAAGATCACATCCTTCCACAGCCAAAAGCGCCTTCGAAGTTCCGTCTATGACTCCACTTCCTCAACCCCACGTCATGAGCATAAAGGTGAAGAGAGTATTGCTTCCAAAGAACTTCTTTTCTTCATATTATTGCATTCCTAGATATGCCCATAGCATATGCATATGGGAACCACCCCTCGATTAGTATCAGTTACATTTGTTTATGTTGATTATTGTTTTTTTGATGTTGTTTACTATACCTAGACTAATTTAGATTTATTTTGTTTATTTTGAAAGGAAAGAGTATACCACATAGTACGAGGAAGTCATAGGACAACATCCTGTCGCCGATCTAGTGAACCAAGAACCCGTATCTACCAATACAACCACAACTCCCATAGGCATCTTGTCTGTGAGTAGAATCAAAGCAACAAGTGGTGATCACAGAAACATCAACGTACATAGAAGTACCAACGACTCCATCAACACACCCAAATCATCCATCTACAAAGATCAAATAGAACTTCAAAGGAAGTGGATGGACGAAAGTGGAGAAACGTGATGAATTCTTTATACTAAGATCTAAGTCCATCAGTGATGAAATCTATCAGATCTAAATCTAATAAACTAGCAGTAGCAAATGAATCAGAGATTACTTTAGCTAAGAGAAGATAGTTAATCATAGATTGAGAGGATGTTTTCTTGAGAGATCTCGACTGATCATAAAAAGTCCTTATATGAATTTTTGAAAATGGAGACAAGTGTTTAGTAAGAAGGTTCCAAACTTCGAGAGCAAAGGAACATGGGAGCAAGATGGGTTATATGGAGGTAGAGACTATAGCCTTGATTTATCTGAGGACAACACCATTTGTCTTCAACCAAAGAGAGTATGAAGAAGAAGGAGGTTTAAAGGAAGTGGGTACTGAGGAGGTGTGAAGTCATCAGAAATAATATGAGAGAGATTATGTATAGCCAAAACATCCCAGAATCGAGATTGTCAGCAGAGAAACATGGTTTTCTCCATGGGTTTAATAAAGTGATGTGCAATGTTAAGTGAAGTGGGAAGAGTGTAGGACTATTAGTGTAAACGTGTAGAAGGTTCCTGGTTTGTTAGACGTGGGTGTATGTGGGGCCAAGGTTGTTATAATAACCTATTCTTGTAATAGGTTAGTTATAGTGATCCTCTATAAATACTCTCTCTTATTGTTGTTTGATCTACAAGAGATGACTCCCAGCATTCTTCTTCTTCTATGCACCATTAACATGGTATTGGAGCTAGTGACTCACGTTGCCTGATTCTCCCTCTTTTCCTTCCCTCTTTTTTTCTCAATGGCATCATCTTCAATAATCTTCTTGTAGACTTTGATGATATCGTCATTGCACTCTCTACATGTCCAGATCCTGTCACTTTCCTAGAGCTCACAAGCATTCTGCTAGCTCATGAGATTCGTCTTTAGTCCACGCAACATGCGGTTGGTGGGCTTCTTCCCACTCCGTCTGTTGGTTCTCTCATCGCTCTGGTGCTGGCTCATGCAACTTTCAATCCATCTCCTTCTAACAAGTGTGGTGGTCCTCGCTCGTATCGGTTGTGGGATTATAATAGGTTGACTGAACGTCAGGATTCGTGTCCTATTTACAGTGTTCATGGCCACAGTCCTTATCACTGTTGGTTTCATCATTGTGGTACTGTTGCTGGTGGTGCTTCTCCTCAAGCGTATCACACCTATGTTCCTTTGCCTCTGCTTCTAGTGGCCAATTACTCTCAGCCGCATGGTGGTGGATATCTTGTTCCAACTTCCCCAACCTCTCATGCTTCTTCCGATGATTGGTGTGTAGACTCCGAGGCGTCGCATCATCTCACTCCAGATTTTCAATCCCTCTCCCTTTCCAATGAATATAAGGGCACTGATCAAGTCTCTGTGGCTAATGGTAAAACAATGTCAATCTCTCACGTTGGTTCGTCTACTATTCATACTCCACATCGTTCTTTTCTTCTCTCCAAAGTTTTATGTGTTCCACAAGCCACCACTTCCCTTTTATCGGTTCATCAATTTTCTCTTGACAATGGTTGCTATTTTGAGATATATCCTTTCTTCTTTCTTGTCAAGGATCAAGTAACACGTGCCACACTTCTCAAAGGTGACTATCGTCTTGGTTTCAATTGCTAGTCAATCTTGTCCAAGCTTCGCCTCCTCCTGCATTCTCCGCTTGTGCATCAGTTGATCGTTGGCACACAAGGTTTGGTCATCCTCATTAACAGTCTTTCTCTTTTTGTTACGAATTCTATGAGCACAAGTCCCTTTGATATTATCCATAATGATGTGTGGGGGCCTACACCACATCCATCCATTAATGGTCATCGCTATTTTGTGTTCTTTTTGGATGATTACTCCGAATTTATATGGCTTTTTCTTGTTGTTCAAAAGTCGGATGTTTATCATATCTATATCCAGTTTGAGGTCTATGTTAAAAATAATTATTCTAAGAAAATTTGGAATTTTCAATCTAATGGTGGTGATGAATTTCGAGCACTTGACAAACACTTTGCTTAATGTCGTACTTTTCACCATTACTCATGTCCTCACACACATGAGCAAAATGAGGCGGCTGAGCAGAAAATCTGTCATATTGTTGACATGGGCCTCATACTTTTTGCTCATTCTTCTGTTTCTTTTAAATATTGGCATTTTGTGGTTGGAACTACAATCTACTTAATTAATCGTCTTCCTACTTCTCCCTTGGGTACATCTTCTCCTTTTCAAGTTCTGTTTCATCAAAATCCAAGCTACCATTTTTTGAAAGTTTTTGGATATGTTGTTTATCCTCTTCTTCGCCCCTATAACACCCATAAATTTTCCTATCGGACAATGTTATGTGTGTTTATAGGGTACCCCACTCATTATCATGGCTATTGTTGTGTTGACATTAAAATTGGGAGGGTCTATTTAGCTTGTCATGCCATGTTTGATGAGACTCATTTTCCTTTTCATCATATGTTCCCTCAGTCATCACTCACTCCTCCTGCCTTCTCTCATTTTTCTATTGATATTTCTCCATATCTCTAAAACTGCATGCAATGTCCCTCTGTGTTACCACGTGTTTTAGCTGCTCCTTCATGCATGTTGCCTACTGTTCACACCAATGCCTCACCACCACATGCCACTCACCACCACAACATGCCAGGCCTTTTGCTGTCATGCATCCCATGCACCTCCATTGTTAACCTCTGGTTGATTACCGATGCCTTGGTGGGTTGCGTAGGTGCTCTCCGCACTCTCCTTCACATGCCCTCCTCACCTCCATTTCTTCATCTGAGCCTCAGAGTCACAAAGACATCGTTGCTTCGTCGGATTGGATTGCAACTATGCAGTCGAAGAGTGTTGCTCTTCGTCACAATAGCACGTGGGTTCTTGTTCTACGACTGTCGTATATGAATGTTCTTGGGAACAAATGGGTTTACCGCTGCAAATACAACTCCGATGGCTCTCTTGCCCGCTTTAAAGCTTGCTTGGTTGTCAAAGGATATAATTAGCAAGCCGGTGTTAACTACTTCGATACTTTCAGTCTGGTGGTTAAGCCAACTACCATTCATTTGGTCTTGGTCATTGCTCAATCTTGGCACTGGTTTGTTTGACAGCTCGATGTGTCCAATGCTTTTCTTCATGGGGATCTTCAAAAGACGCCTTCATGTTGCATCCGAGTGGATTTCTTGATCTGCAATTTCCTTGTCGCGTTTGCAAGCTTCAAAAAGTTCTTTATGGGCTTAAGCAATCGCCACAGGCCTGGTTCCACAAATTTTCCACTTGCTTATTGTCCTATGTCTTCTTTGCTTTGGCTACAAATACCTTCCTCTTCATCTTTTGCCCTGATAAGGTGTTTCTCTACCTTCTTATCTACATGGACAATATCTTGCTCATAGGAAATGACGAGGGTGCTATCTAACTTCTTCTGTCCCATCTAAATCGACACTTTACTCTTAAGGACCTTGGTAGGCTTCACCATTTCTTGGACATTGAGGTTGTGTACACTGCTCAAGGTATCTTGCTTTCGCAACAGCAATATATCTTAGATTTGCTAGCCAAAAGTAACATACTGGATTGCAAGCCTGTATCAATGTCCATGTCCTCATCTTCTAAGCTCACCAAATAGGGTCTCTCCTTCTTTGATCTGTCTCTCTATCGTCATGTTGTTGGCTCCTTACAGTTTCTCACCATCACACATGCAGATCTCTCATACTCAATTAATAGAGTTTGTCAATGTATGAACACACCGATGACTATCCATTGGTCTATAGTCAAGCGCATTCTCCGATATTTGAAACAGACTTACAACTATGGTCTACATATTCGTCGCTCCTCTGTTACAAGCATTAATATCTTCTTCGATGTTGATTGAGCCGACTGTATCGATGATTGGCGATCTTCCGATGGATACACTATTTACTTTGGTGATAATCTTGTGCCCTAGACATCTTGGAAGCAACAGATAATTGCACGTTCCTCCACACAGATCAAATATTGTGTCTTTGTTGATGCCATTGTCAAAGTTCAATGGCTTCAGTTCCTTTTACGAGAGTTGTCTGATATATGAGAGATAATTCTCAGCATTCTTCTTCCTCTATGCACCATTAACAAGGACCCATTGGAAGAAGAAGACTGGACGGATGAAGCTGGAGAAGGGGGAGACGTCACGAAGAATTAAAGAGAAAAGAACCTGAAAAATCTGATATCATGGGAAGAGAGACGGAGAGAGGCGTGTGTGCTGGTATTGCGCAATGTGAGCAGAAACTATGCATTCCGCTTTGTAAGAGTATACGAAGGATATCATACATATATTGGTTACAATCGTAGAAGATACAGAAAGATTCAAAAAGCGTCATGTGATTCCTTCGAAAAAAAAAACGAGGCTACATTATTTTTAGCCTATATATAAGATATCTCATGTTAGCTCAAAATTGTACGAGAGGCAAGGGGCTAGCTAGGACCCACGGAGCACATATGTGAGTATTTTTGT
Organism: Posidonia australis; assembly: GCA_024699735.1. Taxonomy (NCBI): domain Eukaryota; kingdom Viridiplantae; phylum Streptophyta; class Magnoliopsida; order Alismatales; family Posidoniaceae; genus Posidonia; species Posidonia australis. Next base: position 10,897 of record JAMKQA010029450.1, read on the forward strand.
GCAAGAGAGCCAGGCTTTCTCTACTGAATTGTTCATTTGGTCTCTCTCGGCCACCGCCCTCGCTTCCCCTCCAGCATCCGCCCGCGACGACTGGCAGCGCGCTTCCACAGGCACCATCTAAACTCCGCCCATTTACCCACCACACACATTCGATTAATTCCTCGTAGTTCAATTCGACTGCTTCCTCGTAGTTCAATTCGATTGCTCTTCCGAAGCTCCGGTGATTTCTTTAATCGACCGTGGGAAGCTGAAACCCTAGAGGTCCCCAATCCCCTCCAGACGAGCTTAGGTTGTTAGGCGCAAAGGGGCACAGCAAGAGGATGGGAGCATGATGTTTTATTGGTTTAGATGAGAATGGGATTTTAATATTTTAGGATTTGGTAGCTATGTGTAAGCTGGAAACGTGGATGAGCACGGGGGTGGCTTTGATTAGTTCCGATACTGATGTTTAATTTTGCTTTTTTGTTTGTTTAACTATTTGCAATTTAGGGATCTTCCACTGTTTGTGCTCATTGTGGTTTTGTTATATGTTTTGTTTTCCTAGGTGTTGTGATTTTGTGAAGTGAAGGACGATGCATCGAGTGGCACTTCCAACAGTCCTAATGAACAAGTTCGACGCAAAGATTCATGTTTGATTGGGCAGTGAATCAGTTAACGCCACCTTAATCTTTGTGGTCTCTTCCCATCGATCACTTTGATGGGGGATGGGGGAAGAAGTGGTGCTGGGGGAAGCAATAGCGGCAACAACAAGCCGGCATGGCTTCAGCAGTACGATCTGCTGGGAAAGATTGGGGAGGGGACATATGGTTTGGTTTTCTTGGCAAGGAGCAAACTGCAGGCCAACCACGGGAAGTGCATAGCTATCAAGAAGTTCAAGCAGTCTAAGGATGGTGATGGTGTCTCTCCAACTGCCATTCGCGAAATCATGGTACTGTCACTTTCTTACTTTCTCCCTTAACCTTTTACATTATGAGAAATGTCTTGCTTTTCCTATACAAGAAGATAAAGTAAAAAAAAAATTATAGCACTCTAACCTAAATTCCAAGTTAGTTAACCAATTTATGCAGTGGTGCTGTAATTGATCTTAAATTTCCTGGTTCAATTTTATTGAACTAGAAAAATATTTGTTTGTGATTGAGTTAATAAACTGTAGAGGTCTCACTAGCTGATAGCTGGAATCTACTGATTAAGTTCCTTGAAGGTTTTTTCATCCTTACTTGATTATAATCTCAATTGTTAATGTTTGTTAATTGTTATGATGAGATGAGACTAGTATGTGATTTAACTATCAAAGCTGAGTACCATGAGGTATACACAGAACTTATAGGAATTTTATTTTGTATTGACCATTTTATATGAGAGATATTGGTTTGAAGGAAGTTTTGAGGGGAGAAACACATAAGTTGTTTTATGGCTTAGAGAAAGAGTAAAAAAGATGGAGAAGTAAACAATGAGCAAAACTTGGGAACCTACATTGTTGAAGGGGAGAGAGAGATAATTGGAAATGCACTCATTGTAATTGATCATTTGTTTACCATAATATTACTTTTATGAATGAGGGAAATACATTAATGAAATCAGACTCTTGGAAGCAATACTAACTGTAGGTATAATCTTAAAGGGGGTTTGTCGGGACTTTTCAGAGTCCATGAACATGGGGGAACTGTATGGCACAATAAGAAGTTCATGAATTTCACAAGTGCATGGACTTGGAGTTCATGAACTTCAGTGCATGGATTTAGAGTTCATGAGTCTCTAGAACTTGGATGAACTTCAAAGTGTATGAAACAGTGATTGAAAAATTGAACCACACCAGTTGGACTGGTCAAACCGTGAACCTCAACAATCTGATTACTTAAAAAATCACTCACCTTGTCAAACCATACTAGACTGTCGCAAATCATAGTTGGACAGGTTGAACTACTTGAGGTATCCCTACATAGATCGCTTAATTCAACCATTTTTATATATCTTGAATTTTAAATTCTAAATATTTTGAGCACTATTCAAAAAGTCAAGAGAAAAATAACTTATGTATGGAAGTATACATGTTTTCATATAAATCAAAACTTCCTTTTCTTATATCTTAAGAGTGTAGACGGTTGGATGTATCAATAACTCAATATTTTGTACTACGATTTTTTACTTGAGTCTGGTCTAAAGCAATTCAAGCTGTCAAACCAGTGGTAAATGAGACAATTTAGTTTTTTTTAATTTTATAAAATGATGACATCGCCTTAATGATAGCTTCTGTTGAACCCTTCGAATCATTGGCTTGACCACAAAAAGAACATACCTAGGTTGCAATCAGTTTGGTTTTTTAATCATTGGTATGAAGTAAAAAAGAATGTTCTATATAGACATGTGAATTATGGATATTGTGATTGTATATTATCATCATGTAAGATTTAATTCATGACAATCTATTATTGTATATGCTGGGTAGTTTTATTTTTTCAAAAATTACAAAATATGACTAATTAATTGCGAGGTAATATGTAGTATGACTAATTTTTATGTGAACCATTTATTTTCACAATTGGCCCCTCTCTTTTCAAAAATATTTTTAACACCCTTTTATTTCATTTTTTTGACATTCACCCTTCAAGTGCACTTCTGTCAAATTCATATGTTAACACCATCAATCTTGTATGAAAATACCCTTATTAGCATCATTTTAATTATCCCTTATCATCGTTAGTAAGGTGCCTATTGTCAACCTGTTGGGCATTTAAATGTATAGCTTTTTATCGATTTAACCAGTTTTTTTGTTGGATCCAGGTTTAATAATGAGAAATCAGGGATCTGTATTTAGATGTTAACGCGTGTGTGTCTTTTTTAATGATCGTTTGATGTTAACTTTTGCTTTTATGGTCTTAATTTCATTACATTTTATTATTATCTTGCCATTTTTAATATTTCAATGTTATTTAGTCATTTTTGTGTTTAATTGAGTTTAGAATGGATATATCAATGCATAATTGCATATAACAATATATAATAGCATGGGAAAAAGAAGGAATATATGCCTTTTTTTAAGTTTTTTAATGGTGCCTGGGTGCCTAGGTGAGCAAGGCGCCCTGACTTAATGCCTGGGCACCTTAACAACCTTGCCCCTTATATTTTGAAATAAACCCTTTTAACGTAAATTTACGTAATGGGTTATAAGATGGTAAGTTAAGTCATTTCATTCCCATCATTAGTTTTCATCCATGGTTAGGTGTTGAACTGAATTGTTGAGTTACAATCAACTAATAATAGGGGTGGATTTAAAAAACGTGAAATAAAGGGGTGTTTTGAAGTAATTTTGAAACAAGAATGGTTGATTTGTAATAAAGTAAAAATCTATGGTTTTATATAAAAATTACTCTTTTTTGAAATAGGTGAGCATATTTAATTATTTTATGAAAATTAACTAGTAACTTATTGCAGTGCACACTTAGGTGGCACCATGGTGCTAAGGCACCATTAGAGGTTAAGGTGCCTAGACGCCTTGGGCTAAATTAGCCTAATTATGATTATTTACTTTTTCATTATCAATCATTGACTCTTGATGACTATTATATAGTTTTTCTTAGTTATTGTTATTTGTTATTGACTATTTGACTCATTATTGTTAAGATTGTTATTATTATTAACTTAGTTAGTTATTTGTTATTGACTTATTGTTTTTGTTGAGATTATTATTGATTTGGAGGACAATTAAGATTTTATTTCTAGTTAAATTGTTATTGTTAATTTTAGAAATTGATATATCAATTTATTAATGCATTATGAAGTTTGAATATCTTTATAAACATATTTAAAAAAATTGAAAAACATGTAAAAATTGTATTTTTAGTACCACTTGGGTGTCTAGGTGGCCAAGGCACCTTCGCTCATCATCATGGTGTGTAAGAGAAGATTGGTCGTTTAATAGCTTAATAGCATATAGTAAAAATGAAATTGTTGAAAGTATCAAGGGAATTTTTATATAAAAGTCAAAAGTTTGGTCAAGCATTAAATCAATGTCTATACTTTGTGCATCGTAATGTGACCACCTAAACTTTAATTTTACTTTAATATCCAAGCTTAAATTAACAACCGTTACACAAAATCCTAGTTCCGTCAATGTTTTTTAACAGCACTTCTAACCTCATCACATTGCCTATCATTATGCATGAAATTACAAGTTTACCCTTGTCACAGTTGCGTGTCCATTTTACAATTGCAATCTGCAAGGGGGTGCCAAATGATGAATAGGGCACATATGGATGATTACAAGAAGAGGATCTCTTTGTCTTACCTGAACTTTTATCTGGTTGGAGAGCAGAAATCAGAAGAGGAAGAGTGGTGAATAGACTGTTCATTAGAATGGTTATGTGGGTATGGTGGTTATGTTAACCATATTAGTTAACCAAAGATTGGGGCTTTTTGGCTAATAGTGTAAAAAAGGTGGCAACATGCTTGTATATGAAAGCAAAATTAATGTTCAGGAGATCACACCAATGTGTTCAAAGTATGGGCGTCAATTTAATGCTTGGTTAAATTTTAGGCTTTTGTATGAAAATTCCCCCAAGTATTGTGATAATATTATTATTCTATAAAACTAAAATAATGAATTTTGACAATAGCAAAGAGGTGTAGTTATCTTTTCATGAAAACTACACAACAAGGGTAATTTTGTTATTTTAGAAAGTTACACAATAACAATAATTTCTTAATTATAAGAATAAGAGGTCATGTAATTTCTCAAATAAATAAAGTTATTTATTATTTTATGAAACTTAACTAATAAGGGTAATAAATATCATATTATATCATATAAACATCAAAATTTATTCTTATTTTTACTAAACGAAGATAATAAATATTGATACTAATAAGGGGTAATTCTGTCTTTAATCTTTACATGTAAAAGATGAGAGTAATTTGGTGTTATGTCATAAAGTAAAATTAAGTTTTGAGGGCAATCATTAGACATGGCAATATTTTTCCATTTTATTAAAAATAGGGTATTTGAGTCATCTTATAAATAATGACAGATTTTATTGATAACATATATTAAATAAGGGTACTTCTAATTAAAATTGTACCATATTGGTACATTTTGTAAGAAGATGAATGTAGTTTGATCATTTCAATAATATAATTATAGTATTTTATCATGGTAAGGGTATTGACCAAATGATTATTTTATCATTTATTTCGTAGGAGTTGTTTCTTATTTTTGACAACCTTATTTCTTTGTAAGATATTGAACAAGTGGTATTTCAAAGTTCCACCTGTTTTGATGGAACTTTATTTTGACAATTTTGTATTAGAAAAGTTTTTTTGAAGTGTTTGAGAGTAAAGTTCATTGACTACTATTGAAGCATTGACCAACACGTTACTTTAGTCTCCTCAAAAGAAATCTCCATGACTAATGGTCACTTTGAAATCCGCCAAAAAAAGTACCTATGACTAACCACAATCACTTTGAAGTTTGTTAAAAAACCTTCACATGACTTATCCAGAATCCCAAACAATTAAGAGCATGAAGTTAGGGTCCTCAATAAGACTTAGAATCTAAGGTCCATTTGGAACTGTTTTTAAAAGTGCAACTTTTAATCAGAAGTCAACTTTTTACAAAGGATATATACTACAACTTTCCTGTAATTCCTTAGTTCAGACCATAGAAAAGTTGTTTGCAACTTATTGAGAAAAGCTTGGGAAGAAAAATCCGTTTGAAACTGTGGAAAGTCAAATATGTTGGATTGTAGTAGTCAGATAATTCTATTACTGAACTCTCAATAAGCCTGATCATCATTAATCTTTTATTATAATTTATGATGTAATACTCAAACTCGATCCATTAGACCTCACATAATGCTTATATGGTTCTTATTCTGAGACAGGTAACATTTCCTACATAATAATTGAAATTGGAGGTGTAATTTTACTTCATCTCCTCTGCTGATTTCTAATTAAAAGTACAATGACATTTCTTTTCATTGGGTCCATGGCACAGTTACTTCGGGAGATATCTCATGAAAATATTGTGAAACTTGTGAATGTTCACATCAACCACGCTGATATGTCACTCTATCTTGCATTCGACTATGCTGAGCATGACCTATATGTAAGTATGCCATTGAAGTTAATTCTGTTGCTTTGGTTATAAGTAAAGCATTAGGGGTGAATTGCCTCCTGAAAACCGTTTCTCTAAGGTATACAAACTAAGAGTTGCCACAATAACATATTAAGGTAATACAAGTAGAATACAATGCAGACTCTTTTTTACCTTCATTACTAAGCCTGTAGATTATTAACAACTATAGGGATTATTCATAAAACTCAAACCATTTGCTAATTTACAAAATTAAGTAAGCAAGCACAACATAATACAATTTTCGTATTCAACATCATAATTCTTTTTGCACAAGTTTAAACAAAAAAGAATCATCTTTTCTTTATAGAATTTGAATTTTTTAAGCTTCTATTTTGTACAACTACAATTTGATTCAAATAAAAATCAGCTACTGTAATGACATCACAGATGTTACAGCTACTGATACCCATGCAGTCTTAAGATCCCTTCAGTGACATACAATAGCTAAAAGAAATCCTGTTGACGTCAAAGGTTGTTGTCTCTTCTGCACTTACCATAGGTTGCTTACAGATGTTGAATATTAGCAGTACAGGTGGGTAAATTGATGGGATGGCGATAAGGATGGAGGATAGCTCAACACTGTTAATTCAGAAGTACTTTAATATTATAAATTTGTTCATTCCACTGCTCTTTGATCTCTACTTTCTACCATGATGATTGTTTAAAAGAAAGAAGTATGTTGACTTTCTAGAAGCAATAATTTTAGTAAACACAAAATACTGTTACAAGGTTCTCTTGGCAATCATCCTTTATATCCAGGAGATGAGGGCTGTTGGATTTGGGCCAAGACTTCTATCTATGTGTCAGATCCTCAGGCTGTTCTTTGCTTTTCTTTCCATTTTGGCTTTGATAAATGGATAAAAATAGTGTATCATAAGTCTTGTAAGATCAGTTGATGGGGAGAATTCGAACACCTTCAGTTATAATTAGAAACATTCTACAAAAGGAAGAGTAATGGTTAAGGTTTTAGGAAAATTACATCAATCAATGAGCCACAAAAAATAAACAGCAATTTTACAGTTCTGTTCTGAAAATTATAAAGCTTCAAATTTCCATGTATGGCACATAGCACATGAACCATGTAAGAAGAGGTCCAAAATCAATATCTGTGTTCCCTTTTGTCACTCTCTTGTGTTACCTCGACTAATAATCTTCATGTACTCAAGCTCTGTCATGGATGTTGTTCAAATTGTCCATACCAGAGGAGAATCTTGATACTTTAATGCTGGGACTCCATCAATATGTGCAAAAGTATAGAAATCTTTTACATAAGTACATACTGCTTATGTATTGAGATTCTGAAATCTTCAGTTGTCAGGGTCCAGGTTTGTCACTATATATTTATTTTGCTTCCCATTGACAGGAAATCATCAGGCACCACAGAGAGAAAGTCAGCCAATCTATTAATCAGTATACGGTTAAGTCTTTGCTTTGGCAATTGCTTAATGGATTGAACTACCTTCACAGGTAATAGATGATGCTTGCTGTCCTCAGCTAATTACACTTGGCTCTTGAACTGCATAATAGCTTTTGTATCACTCTCAATTATTTGTATTTGTATTATTTTGGTCACTCTCAATTTTTGTCAGTGCTGTTTTGGCTGCAGTAATTGGATAATACATCGAGATCTCAAGCCATCTAACATTCTGGTACACTTTTGACTATTAGCCTCATAAATCTACTTCAAAGATGGGGAAGGTGTTATGTTTATTTTTCATTATAATTTCCATTAACTCATGGCAGAGTTAACATGGACCAGGTCATGGGTGAGGGAGATGAACAAGGATTTGTCAAAATTGCTGATTTTGGACTTGCTAGAATATACCATGCTCCTTTGAAACCACTTTCTGAAAATGGGGTATGCAACTTTTTCAAAAATTTAGTTTACTTTCTTCTTACTTGTGCTCATTTGTCAGGTCTATTACAGCAATATTCCTAAGAATTTACATGATAGGCTTTCCTCCTTTATAAAGTCTATGCTGGTTGCTGAGAGAATAATGAAGTGTCTGTTAACTTTGTCATGGAAGAATCTGTTTCCTTTTAGTTGAAGTGTTTTTAGTTTGATATTTGAAAATTGATGTGCTACCTTGCCCTGATTTTTTGGACCATTGTATTTGTGTTTCTTTTTGGAACTGATATCTGGGATTTAATTTGATAGGTTGTGGTAACCATATGGTATCGTGCTCCGGAACTGCTTCTTGGTGCAAAACATTATACAAGTGCAGTTGGTATCCTACCACCACATTATTTTGTTCACCTGTACTTTTGTCTTGTTCTTTAGTCACAAAAATGATATTCCCCTGAAATTTGCTATCAGATATGTGGGCAGTGGGATGTATATTCGCAGAGTTACTGACTTTGAAGCCTTTGTTTCAAGGAATAGAAGTAAAAGCCACTCCAAACCCTTTTCAGGTCTATAATAAATCTTTCAGTCCCTTATTTACTTCCATAGTCTGCCCAACACCTGTTTATTCAATGAGGTGTTTCACTTCCTACAATTCCTTATATTTTTAGCTATTTGATACAATCTTATGACATCTTGGTTTGAATGTCAGCTGGACCAGCTGGATAAGATATTCAAGGTTTTAGGTAGGGTCATATAATCTTCTTCTATTTTTACAGTTTTTATACATATATCCTTCAATTACTTCTGTTGTATTACATTTGAGCACTTGCTTGCTATCCTTAATCCTTATTACAGGACATCCCACACAAGAAAAATGGCCAATGCTTGTGAATCTTCCATATTGGCAAAGTGATCAACAACATATTCAAGGGCATAAGTAGTAAGATCTTGTTTTCATATCTGTGTAGATATTTCAATTTAGGTATGATAGATTTTTTTTTCTTTGAAAATTTTCATGTGCAGTGATAATCCTGGTCTTCATACCCTTGTCCATTTGCCTCAAAAAAGTGCTGCCTATGATCTTCTTTCGAAGATGCTTGAGTATGTAATATTTGCTGATAATTTATTGTGTCTAAATGATGTTTCGGATGGTGCTGCATTTATCTGTTATAAGCAAACTAATGTTTTTTTCAGTATATGAACATATGATTACATCTTGCTAGGAAACTTTCTTTCTTTTTACAGTGCACAGGATAACAATAAAAAGTCTGGAATTTTAGGTGTGATTTGCTTTTCTCATATTGCCTAGTGAAATGTCTAATGCATTATTTGTATGAAGATTCGAGCGGCAAGGAATACTTCATTTCTTAGGTCAGAGACAACAACAATCCCTATGAAAAGACCAGGAAAAAAGACCAATTAAAACAGGGAAAAGAAAAGTTTCACAATAAAAATGATACTTGAGAAAAGAATATGGGGATTTTTAATGTTGTTGCTTTCCTCCAACACAATGAGCTTGGGGTGAATAAAGTGAAGATTCTAAGCCCCTCTTGGAAAGATATGCGGTTGTCCTCCACAACATGGTGCGGTATTAGGTTCTTCCCCAACATACAACAGCTGTGCTTTAATTCCTTAGCATAATGACATTTTTTTAATAACAAACCATGTTGGAGTTATTAGTTAGCAATATATGGATATCCGTTTATGTCATATAGTTACCCTAACCACCGTATATATTTAATCAACCCTTGATCAATGACAATACACTAGCTTTTTCTTTCTTTTAACATGGTATCAAAACAATAGGTTTTTCCCTAATCATTAAACACCTTCACAGTCGCCACCCCTCCCCTTCCCCACTACTGCCAGCCCTCTCCTTACCACCAGCAGCATCTGCCAGCCTCTTCTCTCTGTCCAGCCCTGCTGCCAGCCTCTCCTTTTTAACCAGCACCCGTTGGCCACTCCAGCAACCACACCGCCGGCCCTTCCTCTGCCTCCATTGCAAGCTGTCGGTCCCTCATCTCTTTCCAGCACCCATCAAATGGGTCGGCAGGCCCTATTCTCCCTCCCAATGACATATATACAGTAAACATAGAGTAAGAGATGAATGCATTCTTGAAAAATTAATGCCAATTAATTCGAGTTATATGGAGGTGTTTTTGGATGTATCATTTGTTAATTTTTTGGAATCTCAAAATTGAAGGGTTGTGGATGCCATCAAATTTTGAATTCCATATTAACTACTCGAGCCTTCCATATTAACTACTCGAGCCTTCACAATCCATATGTGAATCTCCTTTCATTTGTACGTTCCACTCTATTATCCAAACAATGAAATTTTCATTTCCTAAGACTAAATGCCATCTTAAAGTAAATCCCACATCGAAAGACAACCAAAGAGTAATATGCTTGCTAATATTTAAATTCAGAAATAATTCCTCAGCTTATAAATGTCCATGCTGGATATTATTTACTAACAGAGCTGATTGTCTCCATTTGCTCTTATCGTAGGGCTTTTTTGAATGCAAATGTACGATCAATTTTCAACATCCTTAAATAGGAAGATATTTCAGATGAAACGATCTGGTTAGGTGCAGATGACATGCATGATGCTTTTTTATGTTTGATTGGCCAAATGTTGAATTACTTTAACCTGCTCTTGAATTATCATAATTACACAAGTCTCTCAAACCTTCTTGACCCACCATTCCACACTTTCTCAGGTGTGACATCTTAGGACCAGAAATCTCTTAAGGTTGTGTTTGGTTCACATTCTGCCTTATGACATTTTCATGGGCTTTTGGCCAGGAGCTCACACATTTTAGTTTTTGGCTTCTGTCAAATTTGTATGGTAGAGTAAAACTGATTCTGTTTTTTCGTTTGGTTTATATTCTAGTTATAAAATGATTACTGTGAAAAGCTGGGTGTTAGAATATGAACCAAACAAAGCCTAAATGTTGATGAAAATATCAAATTTGTTTTGATAATTGATATATGTTCTTTAGTTATTTAATTTAATTTTGTAAAATGATCATCAAAACATTAGCTATATTTAAGAAAGGTTTGTGTCATGAATTACCATGGGTATTATGGACTCTATCTCAAAACTTAATGAAATCCACCTGTTTGACTGGAGTCAGTTCATCTTTCTTTGAGGTAGCATTTCAGAGTAAAATCTCAGTAGAAATGAATTTTTTGGTTAATTTAATAAACAAAATACTCATTCAGATCATGTAACCAGTTTCCACAGTAGATGCATTATCTAGAAAGAGTTTGTATTACTAATTAGATGGTTTTATTTTGGCTTTTTGGTTGTCATTATTGCTGCAATTTCACCATAAAATAATCTTTTCTTTAAATTCACTACTTTATTTTTTAAAAATATTGCAGATACGATCCTCGAAAACGCTTAACTGCAGCACAAGCTTTGGAACACGAGTAATTCTCTTGCTATTCATAAATTACTCTTTTCTTTGATTATCAGTTATTGGCTTGTTGTCTTATTGTTGCTCTTATTCACGTATCATCTGTTGTGTCTTTGTCTTGGTCACATCAACTTATTTTATTATTAAGATTAATTACACAAGTTGGTGTTTTCTTCAATTTTTAAATTAACATATCCCAAATGAAGTCATTGTTGATGAAGATATAGCCAAGACTATATAAATATTGAACATGTTGCAGTTTTTATTTTTTAATGTCGAAGTTTGTATACCAGGTTTCCCTTAAGAGGACTGACTGATAGGTAGGAGTCGGTATTTTATGCTGGGTCTATTTCTGTTTCATGTACTAATTATCTTAGTTCTCTTTATAATGTTTCTTTTTCTATTAGAAATATTATTTCCATCTTATTGTTGATCCATTACTTTTTATTAGCATTTTTAATTAATGTTAGAGGAAAACACAGAGATAAGATTTTATTGATCAACTCTAAGTACATATATATAATGATAAGGGTATTCATATAGAGTAAACGGATTATCTATATAATCACTAAAGAATAATCCATCTAATAATTCTAACACTCCCCATCAAGTTAGAGCATATAAATTAACTATGTTCAGTTTCTTACAAAAAGATTTGAAAAGGTCAATAGTTATAACTTTGGTAAACACATTTGCAAGTTGAGTAGAGGAGGTAATAAAGGAAGTAGTGATCAGACTATCTATAATTGCATTTCGTACAAAGTGACAATCCACCTTAATGTGTTTGGTTTTTTTTATGAAACACTGGGTTATTTGCAATGTAAATGGCTTCTTGGTTATCACAGAATATAGGCATGGCCTTCTCGGGAGGAAAGTCAATCTTAGTCAGGAAGGATCTAATCCATATTATTTCACATGTCGTTTGGGCCATAGCTCTATACTCTACTTGGACACTTGAACAAGAGACAACATTTGATTTCTTGCTTCGTCAGGTAACCAGATTATCTCTCACAAATGTACAATACTTAGAAGTTAATTTTCTATCGCCTTGGTCGCCTGTATATCCAGAGTCAGAATAACCAGAATTATCTAGATGACCATGGTAACTGTATCGAAGACCTTAACCACGAGTATTCTTGAAGGAGGACAAGATTTGTAAAGATGCCTCCAGTGTACCTCCCTAGACTGATGCATAAACTGACTAACCAGACCAACTGCAAAAGTAATATCTAGTCGTGTCATTGTAACGTATATTAGTTTCCCAACTAGACACCTGTATCTCCCTGCATCCTTAAGAATCTCAGAAGATGTCTCTTATAAATCTAGGCTAGAATCAACTGGAGAATAGGATGGTTTGCACCCAAGCATGTCCGTCTTCTTGTGCAGGTTAAGTACATACTTTCTTTGATATAAGAATACTTCATCTTTAGCATGAGCAATCTCTATTCCCAAAAGTATTTAGGTCTTCCTAGGTCTTTTGTCACGAAATGCTTCTTAAAGAATGTTCTACTTTCATCAATTTCCACTCTGTCACTAACAGTAATTAGAATATTGTCGACATAGACAGTCAATATAACATAGTTTGTAGATCTCTGCCTAATAAATACTGAGTGATCAGAGTTACATCTTTGAAAGTTAAATTGTGTTACAATTGTACTGAATTTATTGAACCATGCATGCGGACTCTGCTTGAGGTCATATATTGTTTTATTTAACTTGCATACACGTATCTCCCCCTGAGCAACATACCCAGGAGGTTGTTCCATAAAGACCTCAAGTAGATCACCATATAGAAATGTATTTTTAACGTCCAGTTGATACATAGGTCACTTCTGATTGATTACCATAGAGAATAATATATGAATTGAATTAAGTTAGGTTACAGGAGAAAAAGTCTCAAAATAGTCAACTTCATATGTTTGTGTGAAATCACGCGTCTCAAAATGGGCTTTGTAGTGATCATAGAATTAAACATCGACACGTGTCGGTGATATTTTGCCGACATGTGTCGGATTTTGTGTTGGTTGACATGATTTACAAGCGTAAATCGGAAAATACCATATGTTGGAGCCAAACTTCAACACATGTCAGTGTCGAAGTGTCGGTCGACATGGTGTATTTTTTACATTGAATTTGAACAATGCCGACCGACATGTACATTAAACCCACGGACTTGCACAAAAGTTCCTTCCTTTTCATTTGTTTTGTCTCTTTTATGAGTTCCTGACTTCTTGTGTGTCTCTTCTACTTCTTCGCAATCTAGTGGATTGCTATAAACTTAAAAGCTTTTTTTCTTTAATTGTTCTTAAATTTTATCCCTTCTTAAGATATAACATTTGATTTTTATATAAAATCTTAGTTTTTTTCATTTTTTGTGCTTGTATTTTGAACTTTTCATGTAGATCTACATCTTAAATCTATCATAATAATAATTAGACCTAACTTAATAAAACATAGATTTTAGGTTTTTTCATGTTTTTTTTTTTGTATTTTGATGTTAATAACTTGTTGTTACATAGATTTAACCTAATAATACATACATCTTAGGCTTTTTTATGTTTTTTTGTATTTTGATGTTAATATCCTGATATTACATAGATCTAACTTAATAATACATAGGTCTTAGGATTTTTTTTGTGTTTTGATGTTAATAGTTTGATATTACATAGATTTAACCTAATAACTCTATAAAATCATTAAAAAGCAGTAAAATTTATAATTAAATAAAAAATAGTAAAATGTTAAGAATATATGAGGTAACTTTTATAAGCATTTTTGTTTTTAAACATTTTTTAATCATTTTTACGTATTATTTATGTTTTAAGATATTTGTATTAAGTTAATCCAGTGTATTTAAATGTAATACATATTGACGAAGTTGATCTAAGTAGTCTAATATGTAGATTATTACTTACTTCAGCTTATTCTAAAGTTTGAAATCAAAATTCAAAGTTTTTTATTTATCTCCATGGACTTTTGTAAATTTACCACGTTTCCATCGACATTTCCACCGATGTTTGATATGTTTCTTTTTTTTGTTGGATAGAAGTTCGACACGAAATCAATGTTTAATTCTATGATAGCGATCAACTGTGTCATTGGAATTGTATTTAATAGTGAAGACCCAACGATAGCTAATAATTTCAGTATTAGTAGGTGGTGTGACAAGATCTCAAGTCTTATGAGATTGTAAAACAAATATTTCTTCATCCATGATCACTTTCCATTGAGGCATTTGTAACGCTTCCTGATACGTCCTAGGTACAGAAACAGATGACAAAGACAAAGTAAAAATCCGATACATAGGATGTAGATGATTATAGAAAACAAAGTTACAGATGGGATGTATAGTACCATGAGTACCTTTTTGAAGGATAATTGGAAGGTCAAGGTCAAAAGTAGGGGTAGTAAAAAGAAGTAAAAGCAAAAAGGATTAGACCTGCATCAGTGGAAGTAGACTAGACTTATTGAAGCCTTGAGCTAATGGTGGTGGCGACTGTTGTGGTCGTCGAGTATAAACCTATAAAGGAAGAGCAGTAGAAGATGCAGGCATAGATCGATGAATAGACTTTGTAATAGGGACATCTAGTGGTAGAAGAAGGGAGGGGGGAACTGTAGAAGAAGAAAAAGGAGTGTTTTCAAAGAATGTGACATCTGCAGAAATAAGATATTTTCAACTCACTAGATCAAAGCAGCGATATCCTTTCTGAGTTTGAGAATATTCGACAAACATACATCGGATAGACCTAGGAGAAAGCTTATCTAAATTCGGACGAGTATCCTGAAGGAAACATACTCATCCAAAAACTTGTGGTGGCAGAGGTGAAAGGGATTTCTGGGGAAATAAGAGAGTGATGAATGCTGCCATGAACATAGGAAGGCATTCGATTAATGAGATGACATGTAAGAATTGCATCAACTCATAGCTACGGAGAAACTTTTATTTGTGCCATGATTGTTCTAGTAATATCTAGTAAATGATGGTATTTACGTTCAGTCACATTATTTTATTGCGAAGTTCTAGGACATGAGGTTTGATGTAGGATTTCCTGAGCTTCATACATACAAGAAACATCATGTTGAACATATTCAAGAGCATTATCAGTGCGAAATATATGTAATGGTTCAGAAAATTGGATTTTTATTTCATTGAAAAAAATTTGGATAATATTGACCACTTGAGTACGATTCTTTAGAAGATAAACCGAAGTCATTCTAGAAAAATCATCAATAAAAATAATAAAATACCTAAAATTCTGAACAGACTCAATACAATAAGAACCCATATATCAGAGTGAATCAATTTCATGGGAGCATAACTTTGTTTGTCCTGATGTGTTGGATATGAGGATCGACGATGCTTCCTAAGTTGATAAGACTCACATTGGAATTTATTAACAAATACAGACTCTAGTAAAAAACTCTTTTCTCAAAAGATAGGTGGTCAAGAGGACAATGTTACAAAAAAGAAGATTCAACAGTAAACGTTGTATACGCAAAGGTAATAGGTGTCGTGCGACTACTGAGACAGTATAAATGATTTCGCTTAGGTCTCGAATCAATCTGCTTTCCAGTTTGCTGGTCTTGT
Source organism: Posidonia australis (assembly GCA_024699735.1). Lineage (NCBI taxonomy): Eukaryota > Viridiplantae > Streptophyta > Magnoliopsida > Alismatales > Posidoniaceae > Posidonia > Posidonia australis. The sequence goes on from JAMKQA010029450.1 coordinate 26,886, forward strand.
ATAAGAAGATGAGTGGGAAAAAAAGTTATTACACAGTTATAGGTTTTGGTAAGTTGGCTAGCAGAAAGTAAATTAACAGGAAAATTTGGTACATAAAGACCATCATGTAAAGTGAGGTTGTTGGAAAGAGATACATTTCCTTATCCATGGACAAGTGAATGTGTTCCATTAGCAACCGTAATAAAGGGGGGTAGAAACAAAAGTAGTTATGGAAGAAAAAGGATGATGAGTACTAGACATATACTTTAACGTACTTGAATCAATCACCCAGTCAGCACCAAAAGTCGTGAACAATGCTGACATACCTGATGGAGTAGCGTGTGTAGCAACTATAGCAGTCTATAACTGAAGGAAGTGAGCATACTCTGCTTGAGAAATGGTCACAGTATCATCAGAGTTAGGAGGAGACTCAGAGGTGTCTTTAGTAACATTATTAGTCCAATCTAGTTTGTCGAATTTTGCCTAATACCGATCTGATGAATAATTCGTGCAGTCACAATGATCACACTTAAGATTGCCCCTGTGGTTGCTACGTTCTCTTCCAAAATCACGGTCCCGTTCACGGCCTTGACGACGATCACAGACAGATATAACTCAGGCAGATTGATCGTTATGTACCGTTGGAGTCGCAGTGGAAACACGTAGAATGTGAGAGAAGGTAGATGTCAATGACGGGACGGAATTAGCACCAAGATTGTGGGCACACATCTGAGAGGCAAGCTCGAGACGGAGTGTCGATAAAAATTTCACAACTGCAAGTTCTTCTCTACATTGATACATAACTTGAACATTAGGAATCAAAGGTTGAAGAATTTCAAGTTCATCCAGAAGAACCCGAATAGAAGTATATAAATCTTGAACAAACTGATCTCTTTGCTGTAAAGGGAAGAACTAATCATATATTTCAGCAATCCAGGCAATATTTTTGCCTTGAACATAGGTGACTTTCAAGGTATCCCAGATTGTTTTGGCAGTAAGAAACATAACTACACCACGAGAGATCTAGGATTCCATGCTATTTAACAACCAAGTAATAACACCATGATCAGAGGCTAGCCAATTATCATACTCCGTAGACTTTAGATCAGGAAGATCATGAGTAATATACTTTGATTTTTTTCTAAGCTCCTAGAAAAATTTAAATAGACTTTGCCCATATAAGATAGTTTTTACCATCAAGCTTGACAGATATCCTATTAAGAGCACGCAACGTAACATTCTCAGAAGTAGGGACCGAGGAGGAGGTTATAAATGCAAGAGCATGTGGAAATAGAGATAATAACAGCAGGGAGATAGTAACGTATCACATAAGAAAAGAAATCATAATAGTGGTAGAAAGAAAACACAGCCTAGCAAACCATCCTTGGCCGATGACGAGAGATGTTCATGTCACCGAAGGGGGAAGAGATGCTTGCCAGAGGAGGAGAGGAGATCGATAGGTAGGTCTCGAGAGCAGCCTGGAGGGCTGGTTGTGCACTGTTAGTGGTTGAAGAGGCCGACTGGGTTGGTTATGCTGGCTGGAGTAGTCGGTGGTGGTTGGTGCAGAGGCTGACGACACCGCTGAAGGTGCTTGGAGGAGGAGACGACGGCAGAGGGGCCTTACGGAGGAGGGAGAGGAGAGACTGGCGGAAGTGTTGGAGGGCGGGAAAGGCGTTGGGAGTGGCCGGCGGCTGTAGGGGGAGGTCGAAGGTGGCCGACGGCTAAAGGTGGGGATGGTGGTGGGGAGAAGAAGACTAGGATTAGGGTTTGGTGAGAAAAAAAAGACCTAGTGTTTTAATACCATGTTCGAGGAAAACACAAAGATAAGATTTTATTGATCAACTATAAGTACATATATATAGTGATGAAGGTATTCATATAGAGTAAACGGATATCTATATAAGAATAACCTATTTAATAATTCTAACAATTAACTTGCATAGATCCATTGTATTTTTTAAGCAATGTGTTGAAAAGCTTCCCTTTTTCTAAAATTTTCAGGTACTTTCGTATTGATCCTCTTCCAGGGCGCAAGTAAGTCATTATGTCAAACACATATTCACTTTTATGTTGTGTTCTTTCAAAACAAGTTGGTTAACATTTCTTCAAAAAATATCTTCAATGTGATACTGTTATGAGGAATAGGATAGTGTTGGTGAGACTCATATTGCACTATGTTATGCTAATTAAAGGAAATTATGGAATCCCCAGTGCACTTGTACCCTGTCAACCAGGAGAGAAGATCGTGAATTATCCTGTTCGCCCTGTCGACACCACAGCAGATTTTGAAGGAACAACCAGTGTCCAACCTCCACAGTCGGTATGTTTTCAGTTCTGAAGATTTTAATCGTTATATCTTTTGTTGCCCTGCCTTATTTTTATATATATTTTTAGAGACTCCTTGCTGATCTGTGAAAAGATTCTTTTTTGGCTCATTAAAAAGAGATTTCATCCTATTGATTTCATAAAAAAGTATGAAACATCTGGAATGTATTTTTGAGAGTGGTGTGTCTGAGGTTATTTAAAACTTTAAAAACCGGTAGTGATAGGAAACAGAAAACTGTAAAGAATGTTTTTAGTAATTCCAGTACCAAAGTTTAGCCTACATTAGTGATGTCTATAATCTGTACCATATTTTAGTAGTCTATAATTCCAGGCTACACCTGAAGTTTTCTAATATTCCAATCCATATATAACTTGCTGGAGCTGGAAACAGATGTATCTTGAGTTTGGGATGGATATGACACCAAAATATCTATAATCATGAATGAAGAAAGGCACGAGAGAAGCATATCAGCTAATAATTGCGAGGCCCCAATTCTCGACTGGAAGTGGCAGAAAGGCCTCTGCCTTTCCATCCCTTGGATAGATAGAGAGGAGGCCTGTGAATTATGAACTTCGCTGTCATCAGTCTCAACTGATTGAAATGGGTTGGAGCCGACTCCTTTTGGGATTCTCGTTGGAACACATGCTTATACTCCTTGCTTGTGAGGGCAATGGTTCAAAGCTCGAGTACATTCTTTTCGCCATTTGATCCTCTACCATGACGAATCAATTGATTGGAGCTGGGCATTCATCTTCTTTTTCATTCTCCCCTTTCCAACTCCCTCATGCTTACTCTCGATCTGAAGCAGCCCTTTACCATTCCTAGAGAGTTCTTATCATCAAGATTAATAACAAGATCATCATGGACCAAGATCCAAATAGATCAATCTTGTCATCATGGATAAAATTGTATATAAAAATAACTTGGAAACCAAAAAGAAGGGAGTGATTCATGCCACATCTTAAGCTGGTTTACCTTATTCTGGCTGACACTCTGATTGCCCTGGCAAATGCATTGAATTCACACAGGACCACTGACTTACTTCCCCAGTTAATATATCCAACTTCGTCTAACCAAATAAGCTGCCTGTTTTGGACATCATTTTATCTTCCTTTATAATTGTATCTAAAAGGTGAAATTTGGTTTTACAAGGATTTTAATGTTTTTAATAATAATATTATTTCTATTTTATGGATATCTATATCTTCATTGTAAGCTTACTTGCCCTTTTAACCCCATTGATGGCATTGCATCATGTGCAAATAAGCACATTAGGCTGCCATCTCCTTGTATAGATATCCCTGCCATTACTTACAGTTTTATACTTTTTGGCTTCTCCATTGTCGACATTTTAGAGGTAAGTCAAGACTTCAAGTTAATGACCTATTTATTTGCTCTAGTTTGCTTATTCAAATAAACAGGAATAGTGTCTTCATGGTACTAAGCAAAGTATATTTTTCTTGTTGCTGCTGTAATGTGTGATGAGGGTCAGTTGCTTCAGAAGCTCTGACTCTTCTAATTAGATCCATGTGTTTGGTTTTGATGGAATGGAAATAGGGCTTTCTGACAGGAAAAGGTTATAAATTATTTGGAGAAACTTCGAGTAAGTAGAACCACTTGGCCTCAGATCATTTGATTAAATTAATTGCCATTTTACCTATGGAATGGCTGCCTCTTCTTTCTGGAGGTTGCAATGTTAGTTAAGATATTGTTGCCATATCTTCACCGTGCCACTTTTTTTAATCTGGCTGAGTCATGTGTAATTTTTAATGTAATAAGCATTAACAGTAAAAATAAACTAAGATAAAGCTCTGTTTGTTGTTGCAATCTTGGTGGATAATTAAGATATCAACATTGTTATTTTGTTTTTCTAAATTGAATTGAATATATGGTTTCAGCCACTGGTAGCTGTGTTGCTTGACTTGATTTTCTTTGTTTTACCCTTAGGATCAGTACTTGTTGACATGTTATTTTTACCAGATATGCCATGCTACTGGTAGCTGTGTTCCTTCGATTTGATTCTCTATGGTTCTATCCTTAGGATCAATACATGTTAGCAGGTTCTTTTTTCTGAAATACGCCATGTCTCTAAACTTGTAGGTTGCTTCTTTTTTGTTTTTCTTTGGTTTGGTCATAGCTGTGCTAGAGAAATATCACGAGACTTGAATTTTTTGTATTAAAACTTATATTTATTTGGGTATTTCTTGTCCTTGTGGATCTGCTTGGGGCTATCTGCTGTTTGGATGTTAATCATCATTGCAAATCTGTGTCATCCTCTCCTTTCCTCCTATTGAGAAAATATGATGTTAGGTTCAGCTCCTAGTTTCTCTTCATACTTCAGGTACCATCTGCCAATGCATTGTCCAACAGTGCAGCTGCTGCATCTATGGTATCTGCAAGACCTGTGGCACGGCCCTCGTTGCCTTTGGTTGGCATGCCAAGATTGCCGCCTGGCGGTGGCATCACGGCTTACAATATGCCACCTCAACCAACAGGCTTGCCTGGTATGAATCCTGGTGGAATTTCAATGCAACGTGGTGCTGCTTCTGCACAGGCTCATCAACAGCAGGTATAGATAATGACTGGCTATTAGTCAAAGCCGATATCACTTGATTTCTTGCTCATGTCTCCATTCTGAAACAGTTAAGAAGAAAAGATCCCGGAATGGGGATGCACAACACTGGATACACTCCACAGCAAAAATCAAGGCGCTTCTAATCTAATTCATTGCTTATCCTCTTCATTTAAGCGGATAAGTCATTGTAGCGGAAGATGAAGTATTCGAATAGCTGCTGTGCCTGCTCGATATGGGTGATTACTAAATCGGTTTCTTTGGTATTTCGAGAATTTTATAGTAAGTTTTTTTGTTCTTCTTATTGCTCACGAAGCATTAAATTGAAAATGTGCAGGTAAAGATTCTTTATCAGAAGGTGGTGCTGTAATTTGTGCGTTGTAGATCACTGCCAGCTAGAATTTGCATTTGTGCAGATATAGGATTAGGCCTAAATTTTGGTTAGTTTCACATGTTCCTTCAATACTCTGCCATTGTAATATTCTTGCATATTCTATAAAATCTCTCTCTCTCTCTCTCTCTCTCTCTCTCTCTCTCTTGGGAATGGTTCTCGTGGGCTACAATGACTTAAAACTTGTGCGATTGAGCTTACCGTCCATCAGCACATTAGTTGAATTGTGTAGCATCGTTTTTAGGGTTAGTGTTTACAATTAGCACATAAAATGGACTTCTAGGTGCTTTAGTAACAGATTTAGGGTGCATTTGTTTCACAGCTCCTGTAACTGTCGTGGAACATGTGTGTATACTTGGGTCTGTCTGACCTGAACCCTAAAGGTCTAGGGTTGGTGTTTATGCGTAGGTTTTCGTTCCACAGCTTATTATGGTTTCGAATCCAGCATGAGCTTTAGTCCCAATATCACAAAGAACTAGCGTGATGTCTACTGGTTTTTACAGTTCAATTTTGGTTTGACACGATTCAGTCGCAAAATGACTATCAAATCACAGGTGTCTATATCACAGGTAATACAGACCAGATGTTTGTTTTTACCAATAGACATGTATTATGATTATTAATTTTTTATGAAGGATGTGTAATCTCTAATATGTTTATTTTATTAAAAAATAGGTAATTTAAAAAACGAAAATAGTCGTTCATTGATAAAATGGATGTCAGTAATGTAGAATAGAAGATTCACACAAAAAATGGATGTTTAATTTTCAAAATGGTATTAATTTTGACTAAAATCTCCTATATTGAAGATGTACGTCTATTTTTTTTTAATGGATGCCTATTTGGTAGAACAAGAGAAATAGAGAAATTAAAATAGACAATTGGGGTTAGGCAATTGGATGGTCATGGGTTCGAAACTTGCCGTTACTTTCACTTGACGTAAGTAGCTCTTGAACCTGCACTTGGGGGGCACAGTATTGCTATGCAAAACGGAAAGTAGACGTCTTAATCTTAAAAAGAATCTTTTATTATTGAGTGTTTGTCTTTTGAATTAAACAACCTATTTATCTATGTATTAGAGTTATTAATGAATATTTCTTTTAGATTGATTTTAAACGTATAGAATCTAGTTACTGTTATCCCAAAATTAGGATTGATTAGGATCCATTTGAGTGCAGCTAGAAATGAAAGGTATAGTATTGAGGGTTGAACTAGGGTCATGGATTTGGGAATTCCAGTCTAGTTGCTTAGGTTACGTTTCGGAAATGTGTTTTCTTACGTAGATTATTGGGAAAAATCAATTTTTTGTTAAGTAATACTGTTTGTAGCTTTTATGGAGGTAAAAAAAGCTTATTTGATTTCTCTGTCTAGTAAATACCTTTAAGTTAATTAAAAGATTATATTATCGTCGTTGTCACTATTACCATCGTCGTTGTCACCATCATCTTCGCCATTATTGTTGCCTTAGGTTCATGTTGTAAATAAAATCAACATTTGAATATATCATTTAAAAAACTACGACTAATATTCATAACTTTTTTAAAAGTTAACATCCATTAGCTTTTAAAAAAATTGTCCAATAGTTTAAAATACACAAAAAAACTATAATCAGTTTTTTTGGAAAAGTTCATGTATCAAATATCATTTGGAAACGTTTATTGGATAATACACGTTTAAGCCTTGGGAATGCACAACCAATGTTCATCTAGTGCGTGCAAGCAAGCCTTAACCTACAGCCACTAAGTGCTGACGAAGAAGAGCAAGATACACCAATAATGCTCGAACTGGGGATATAGATAGAGGAAGATGCAGATAAGCCTTGGGAAGACACCTTGGGATGGAAAATCAAAGATGACAATGAACCTTGGGACAACCAACAAGATGGGGAGGAAGTTGGTTACCACGACCACTTCAAACTAGTAAGTCATCACGAAGTTTGAAGGAGAGAGCATCATCTTCCAAGATGTAGAGCAGCCCCTGCTTGAGGAACAATCACGCCCTTTAATCATCATCGCACACATCAATGGCCGTTTACTCTATGGGATACTCGTCAACATTGGCGTTAGCAAAAGTGTCTGCTCTCTAACAACCTTGAAGTCCCTAGGCATTGATGAAGCTAAGGTTACTAGGTATCGCTTCCCCTGCATAGTTTATGACAACAGTCAAAGGGAAGCGATTGAGACGGTTCAGTTGGAGGTCACTACAGGTCCCCTCACCAGCACCACCATGGCCATCATAATAGAATAGGATTTAGTCCAATCATTGATCCTGGGAAGATCTTGACTTGCAGAAATAGGTGTTGTAGCATCACCTGTACACCAACTCCTCAAATTCAAACATCAAGGGAAGATGATTATTGTTAGGGCTATCCACTAGGTAGACTCTGGGATAGCATGGGAACCCGCTACACCTGAGCCAGATGAAGAAGGATCCCCACTAGTGTCATACAATGAAGAACCTCTTGAAAAATGGTACAACTCAAACCCTTGGTATGAGGGAGGGTCAGATTCTCAGATGTTCTAAAACTTGATCAGGAGAGATGCTGACCTACTGTCCCTATACGATGAGTATATTGATCAAGACTAGTACGAGATAGAGGTGGCCATCAACTTACTATGCCATTGCCCTCAATCAGCCCATGCTAGAACAAAACCTTCGCCCAAGCCACCAGATCCAACAAATGAAAGCAAGTCTACCAGGGACAAACATGAGTACACCAGCTAGGGAGAGGCCAACGAAGATCTCAGTGGACCTGCTCTGAGGGGAGAAGACAACCTGATGCGGACTTCTCATAATCAATCCACTAGGGGCATTTTGGAGGAACTAAGCCAAGATTAGTCCAACGATGACCCTAAAAAGGTGAAACTGGGTGCAAAGCGAAGGAAAAACATCAAGATGCACTTACAACAGAACCCATGTGCTCAACGCTAAGGGTAGGCTCCTACAGCTGTCCCACAGATATACCCCTCCATTTGGGAAGGGAAATAAGGAACTCGACCGAGTCCGACTAGGGGCAAGGTTATCCCATTTGTTTCAAAAACATGTAAATAAGACATTAATCTCCTTTTTTCTTAGACATTTCCTTTATTTGTTCTTATTTATTTTGAATGCTAGGCTAGATTAAAATAGCAATAAAAAACAATGACAATAATTGATGAGTATGAGTCATGCCTGACCACTTAGATCATTAAGTAGAGTTACCAACATATTATTTAGGATTTGTCTGAAGAAGAGGATGTAACACCTAGGGAAGATCCACCCAATGGGTAGGACGATCTGAAGATCTCCTTAGATCCATGGAAGTTACATGTACTCTAGAAGTACACCCTTCAATCAACATGCTAAAAGACTAAAGACGACTTAAGACCTAGTACCAGCTAAGGAAGAAAATTGTTTCCTACATAGAAAGGAAGCTGAGCAACTAGGTTAATCTTAACCTTGTCCTATCTACACATACACTTGTACGGGGAGATGAGAGCAAAGCAGGCTCAGAGCTTAGGCACATCATAAAAGTCACTTGCCTTGTATAGCGTGGCCTCCTAGCATAAGTTCGAGAAAGTGGTGATGAAGGAGCGTATTAGAAAACCAAATAACTTAGAAAGCACTCAAAAGAAGATATAACATGAAAGTTGGGTACGTCATCATAACATAAGTTCGAGAAGCAGTGATTGGCGGCTACTCAAAATGAGGTGAGACAACCGATGAATAAGTAGACGTGCCATCATAGCATAAGTCCAAGAAGGCAGTGATGGGCAAGCATTTACAGAAAAAAATAACCTGAGAGGTGAACCAAATAAAACAAGAAAAATAAAAAGAAGAATAAAAGCTAAAACTCCTGGGTTAACTATAGGCACATTAATACCAACCATTGACGAGTGGCACAAAAGCTATAATCGACGTCGAGAGTCTATTAAATCTTAAGTCTCTTCCACTCTTCCACACATAGGCACGGGCTGGAAGCCTTGGAAGCTTAGGGACCAAGTAAATAAGGGAAATAATGATCAACTAAAGCTAATACGAAGTCTTAAGTCCTTCAAAAGGCCAAGGCTTAATGAAACGGGACAACTCTTTCACCTTGGAGAATGCAATGTAGTAATGCTAAATGCATAGGAGGGAGTGTTGTGATTGCACTTATCATCAATCATCAATAAAAAAAAAAAAAAAGAAAATTCAAAAAATTCCAAAAAAAAAATCAGAAAATTTAAAAATCTAAAAAAAAAGGAAAAGAAAAAACCAAGAAAAGCCAAAAACAAATAAGTACCCTGTCCATGCATTTTGAATATGTCTATATGGCTAGGGACCACCCGTACCCTACCAACCTAACCTGTCATATGGACCATTTATTGCCGCAAATGATTGACCTTGCATTTTGGTTTGCTTGAATCATGCATCCATGCATTTAGGAACCATGCATTGGAAGTAGAGCACTGACGGAGCAATGTTCTTCTAAAGTATTAGAAACCCTTAGAATGTGTGATCCTCCTAAAGTCCAATCAAATTAAACCTATCTTCTTCTATGCCAATATGAGCAAGTTTTCAAACAAGAAGCCACAACAAAATTATCTTTTCATTTACCTTAGTTCCACCTCGTTAAAGTGTCACTTTATATGGTTGACATGGTCTCAAAACCGGCTGTGACACATAGCCCAGACTTGACCCCTCCATGTAACATCTGTACCTGATTTTCAATTTAATGTAAAACCATGGAATTTGTTGAATTATTTGAACGTGGTTCATTAATGGATAATCAAGGTTGTGTTTATTGTTGTGGTCTCTCCCAATGTATTTGTATTCTTGGTTTCTCTAGTTGTGTGACTTCTCTAGCTCATGTGGGCCTGTATGTGCACCTTGGGACCCATGCTTGAGGGTGAGACCCACTTGAGACTTGGTCTTGGTTTGCATTTGGATTTTGGGTCAAGGTTCCAAATCCCTCACTTGTGAGCTCCCATCTTTCTCCACCCGTGAGCCCTAGTGGGAGGCCTGCATGCTCCATCCCATCCGTGCAAGAGAGGCCGGTAGTGATGGCCAGTGGGATTCAGGGACGTTGTAGGAGGGGCGATGAGGATTTAAGGAGGCTTGATGCAACAAGGAGGAACACTTGGACCCGAGGAAGAGAGGTGGAACTTGAGGTGAACCGAGTGAGGGAGAGAAGGGGAGCCTTGTGTTGGAGGAGAGGAAGCCATGCTCGTCACCATCGAAGGAGCCCTGTCGAAGGTAAGCAGGCTCACCAGAGTAAGGTAGGTGTTTCCCTCTCTTCTTCGTTTGTCGTTTAGGGCTTAAGGGTTCATATGATTAAATCATGATTAATGATGTAGAAATCATGTAAAAATAGGAGAAATGATGGAAATGTGATGAATAGCATGAATATGATGAGATCTTGCAATTTTATGTTGATTTCATGGGATTTTGATGATGAATTCGAACGCATGCTACAGTAGCTTCATATGAGCTTTGTGTTCTTGTGATTTTCTATAGAATAGCATGTTTAATGGTTTTGGGAATGGATTGAGGGGTTTTGAAGTAGACTTAGAGGTCTACACTCCATGATTTACTTGTAATTTATGAGGTTGATTTATTGGGTCCGCCCCTCACTCCCATTTTGGGGAGAAGAGACTGCATAGGCTGGGGAAGGTTTTCTGCAATCGTAGAAACTGATATGCCGAACAGGGTTCGATATGCCAAATTGCCTTAGTTGGGGTCCCTTGAGCCACTGATTCGGATGGCTGAAGGTTTTCGATCGACCAAATCAGGAGATTTCGGGCGACCGATTAGGTTCAGTTAACCATTCTAGCAGGGGAATTGGTATACTGACAGAGATTTGGGTGATCAAAAGGTTTTGGTCGATCGAATCAAGGATTTTCGGTCGACCATGATCCTATTTGATATGTCAAATTAGGACCCAAACCCATATTGATTAATATCTTGTAAAATGCTAATAAAATGGAATAAATGCATGATGAATGCCTTAAATGCATAAAAATGGTTTATAAGATGTTTCATGTGAATATGTTGTTTTAATGGTGTTTTCCATAAATTGTTAAACATGGATTGTGTGGAATGGATGTGGACCCATGAAAGAGGTGCATACATGATATTATGAACCTTGGAATGAATGAGAATGTGAATGAATGGTTTTGAGAACCATAAATGATAAATGTAAATTATGATGTGTGAGATTTATTAATGGTTTCTATGAATGAAAACTGGTTTGCAAGTGATTTGAAATAGAAACTGCATATTGTTTTAAAAGAGATTTTTGAGATTTATAGGTGTCACATTTAGGCCAGGAATTGCCAACAGGGGTAGTGAGACTTCTAGAAATATCAAGGATGTGTCCTTGGTCCTGGTTGCTGAGTTGCAGTTTGGGGTAGGAGTCTCGAGAATGTGGTGGTACTATAGGACTTAGGGTGCGGTAGACTCGAACTACCGCTAGTGTCGGTGTTGGGGTACCAGTGCATCGTGAGGACACACTCAGTGTTTGTACTAGTGAGGGTAACCTTTTGAGATTGCGGCTGGGGCGATTGAACTCCTACGTGGGGTGGTTCATTGTGGCACTGTAGTGTGGATAGAGATGGAGCCTCACCAACTACATGTGGACAGGTCAGTCACCTGTGGTTAGGGTGATACGACTTGTTTTTGAGATATGAGTTGAGATTGTGATTTGAGTTAGTTTCTAATCTTGATAATTGTGATTTGAGAATGAACTGTGTTTTAAGTTGGGATTTTAAATGAGAAATTGTTTTTTGCTCATATAGATGATTTGCAAGTGAGCATGAGATTTTGACGGAAATGAAAAGAAAGTTTTGAAATGACATATCACCTATTGGTTTTACCGAATTGCATGGATTGGCTTTTAGATGTTTGAGGTTTCTTGAGGTTTCCTAACCATCTAAAGTTTTTGTCGGTTTTACTGTTGTTTTTGGGGCGCATATTGGGTGACACTTCCTTTACTCACGCGTGGTTTTTAGTTGCTATGTCTCAGGTGTTTAAAGAGAGGTGTAGTTTTGTCAGGTACATTACTTCAGAGTCACTTTAGCTGCACACAGGTTTGAGTGTTTGGTTTTATTTATTTAATTTTGTTAAATTAGATTTATTTATTTTCTTTGGCTAGTGTCTGTAGATACCTCAATTTTGCAGGATTGTAGGTAGGCTTCTCTAGAATGGACTTTTAGTTGTTGGGCTTTCAATCACTTTTCCTCAAGACCAATTTGACATGTTAACCTAATTTCATCCACAAAAATTAGGCTAAACCCTAATCCAAAACCCTAAGCCTAGCCAAAATCCTAAACCTAGCTTAAATGCTAATCCAAAACCCTAATCCAAAATCCTAAACCTAGCTTAACAAACCCCAACCACTTCCCACTCCATCATAACAACCTATAACAACCTTAATCACTTAAACAAACCCTAACCACTTCCCACTCCATCATAACAACCTATAACAACCTTAACCAATTAAACAAACCCTAACCACTTCCCACTCCATAATAACAACCTATAACAACCTCTAACTACCTAAACAAACACTAACAACATCCCATTTAATCTAACAACTCTAACAATTTCCCACTTAATCTAACAACTTTAACAACTTCTCACTCAATCTAACAAACTTTCATAATAACCCAAACCACTTCTCTAACCACCCAACCATATAACACGATAAATACCCCATTTGCAACTTTAAAAAGGGAGGGAAGAAAAAGCTTGGAAAAAGAGGGGGGAAAACAAGAGAAAAAAGGACAAAAACACTGATGAAGACCAAACCAGAGAAAACCAGTGAAATCCAGTAGTGAAGCCACTGAGAAGCCTTAGGAGAAACTAGCTCAGAGATCAGGAGGCTTCACCGGACAACCAGGTATAGACACCTCATATGCTTGCAATGGGACCTTAAACCCTAAAACTAACCAAAATCAAATTCAAAATCCTAAACTTAATTTAAAACATAATTCAAAACCCTAGAATTAATCCAAAACCCTAGAATTGATTCAAAACCCTAAAATTAATTCAAAACATAATTCAAAACCCTAGAATTAATCCAAAACCCTAGAATTGATTCAAAACCCTAAAATTAATTCAAAACCCTAGAATTAATCCAAAACCCTAGAATTGATTCAAAACCCTAAAATTAATTCAAATCAAGTCCTAAACCCTAATCTCAAACCCTAACAACCTATAACAACTTCCCACTTCACCTTAACTACCTTAATCACTTCCCACTTCACCGTAACTACCTTAATCACTTACCACTTCACCGTAACTACCTTAAACCTAATCTCAAACCCTAACAACCTATAACAACTTCCCACTTCACCTTAACTACCTTAATCACTTCCCACTTCACCGTAACTACCTTAACCACTTCCCACTCTACCTTAACCACTTCCCACTTTACCTTAACTACCTTAACCACTTTCCACTTCACCTTAACTATCTTAACTACTTCCCACTCTAACCATAACAACCCATAACAACCTACCTAGCCATTGCAAGCCTATAAATACCCTCCATTTGCAAGAAAAAGAAAAGGAGGGAAAAAGAGAGAAAAAAACTTGGAAAAATCCAAAAGGAGAGCCACCATGCTATTTTTTCACAACCAAAGTAATTAGAGTGGTCCAGGAGCAAAGAGGAAGCTCGGGGAGGAGAAAGATTCTAGTTTCAAGCCACCTCTGGCAAGCTCCGGCGACTTTCAGCCATCATCTCCACTGTCCTCGTAGGTATGTCCTCCACTAACCGCAATTTTCTTCCAAAAGGATCCCCTAGTTCTTCCTATTCCTTCCCCAGTTGATTTCAGTAGTGTTAGAGGGTTTCCCTGGCTGGAAACAGGGCTTCAGGCTTCACTAGAGCTGTTCTCCAGCGACGTAGGTGGGGGCACGAATCCAGTGATCGATTCATGCCCCAAGGTACTCGATCCTCTCCCTTTGGTTCTCCTGTTGCTTCTCCACCCCTTGAGACGCCGTGGAACACCCGTTACCAGCCTCCAGAAGTCTCTCGCCGGAGTCTCGATTATTCGCCATCGCCAGGGAAGAAGGTGAACAGTAAGCCTCGAATCATCGACTCCAGCCCCTCCGCGTCACTCTAGGCATCCAGGAACCTTCCATGATGCACCCTCAGCACTTCGGAGCAGCCAAGACTTCATTTCGTGCCCCGGATTGCCCTAGCAGCCAAGCTCACGGAGAAAGAAACGCCGACGACAGGCAAGATCGGGAAGGAGGGGGATGATGCCATTCTTGCCTCTAAGCTAGGGGAAATCATCCTCTCAGTGTCCCCAAGCCTCTAGGAGTCTTGAACCACTACGCAGCAGCCTCTAGAGCCACCTTCTCCAAGAGTCTCGTCATCGGAGTTACGTCGACGGTGAGGGAGGTGGGAGGCCAACTCCAACTGTTGAGCATTGGATCCAAACTATTGGATCTCCTCCCCTCCTTCTCCTCTTGCTTCCAATGGAACCTGATGCTTGATCAGGCATCAGGATGCCTCGGATTGTATTTAAAACCTTGAACTTTGCTGATTTCACACTAAATGTATAATTTTTGGGGGAAAAATTACAGAATAGCCCCTGAACTTCCTGTTCTCAAGCATGAACTCTTTTTCTTGCACATTTAACCCTGAATTTCTTCAGAATTGCATTGAATACATGTTTTACTAACAAAATTGCATATTGAACCTTAGGAATCTTGAATTTGACCAAAAGTGCACAGTTTTGCACATTTGACCCTTAATTTCTTCAAAATTACATAAAATGTGTTTTCCTATGTATTTTTGATGATTAAGACTCAGAATTTCAGTTTTCACTCAGAACATGTGAATTTTACGCAAAAGCCCCTAGAATTTACTTTTTTCACTCACACATGCATTTTGTACATTTTGTTGCCCTTTATCATGAATATTTTCTCATGCTTTCTTCCTTGCATCGTGCATTCATTTCTAACTCATTTCAAACTCGATTTTCACATTATTTCCTGGATTTCTTCCGACTTTCACAACTTTGATTTGATTTGAATTTCTATCGCCCGAGGGCGTATATTAACAGACTTGACAATGTTGACATTGACCTGAATGAGGATTATTTTCTCCAATTTGATTTTCTCTGATTTCTTCGAGTTTTTACTGATTTACGCGATGCTTTCTAAGTATTCTCGATTTTCATGATTTTCCTTATCGCCCATGGGCGTACAGTAAAGCGGCATTTTCAATGCCTACATTGTCCCTTGGATTATCGTTTTTTCCCTTTTTTCTTCATTTCTTTGACTTCATATGTTTTTGCAGTCATCTTAAGCATGTGCATTCAGAGTAGACAAGCATACACCCAATAAACCATTAGCAAGCAGGAAACCTAGAAAGATTGATTTCTTCGGGCACATGGGGGTGCCTAACCCCTTCCCCATGTGTAACAAGAATCCTTACCAGTTTTTTGGCCCGCATTGATTTGTGCACTACATCCATTAGGCACGGAGCATGCATATGTTTTCTTCACCTAGATTTCTTTTGGTTTTCCTCGTCTTTCCATTAAAAGACTAAGTGGCGATTCCTTTCCTTATCCTTTCTTATCTTTCCTTGGTGTTTCCGAGTCTAGTCTTCTTCTCCAGATTCACCATTTTCACTGTGGCTGTATCGAGACTCCTCGTGTGCTTTCACGTACCATAGGAGAGCCGTGTAGGATTCCACCGACATGGTCACACTAAGACTCTCCGGCCACTGTCTTTAGCGAGCTTTGGTGATTGGAATAGCCTCCACACATTGCCAGCTCAGGTAAGCCACTAAACAGAGCTCAATTCTCCTCCATTTCGCCCGCTAGATTTTCCTCAACCTCCTTGGAGTTATTCTAGTGGAGATTGGAAGCTTGCTGGTGGGAATTTCAAGTTTTATGGGTCGTCGGACCCATTTTCCGGTGAGAGAGGTGGAGCACGAATCCATTGAGAGATTCGTGTCCTGGTATGTAGAGAGTAGATAGGCCAAATCTCCCCTTGCTTCTCCTCCACTCTGGAAGCTGTGCAACTCCTCTGGTAGCCTCTGAGAGAAGATCGCCGATTGCAGCGCTGCCGCCACCGGAGAAGACGAAGCATAGTGGAATTCATCCGCACGTCTTACGTGGTCACTCTAGAGCATCAGAGCACCTTCCTCTCCTCTCCCCTTGGACTCTGAAAGCTTCAAAACCTCACTTGTAGCCCCAATCGTGTCCCCTAGTCAACGTCGCTGGAGACGACAGTGAGCCCAAGCAGTGCCATTCTTGCCCCCAAGTGGTGGAAAACACTCCTCTTCGTGCTGTCGAGCCTTTAGGAGCCCTGGACCGCCGCTCCATCGCTTCCAGTGGCTTTGTCTTCTCTAGGCCCGTCGCTAGAGCCGTGACACTAGTGAGTGAGGTGGGAGGAGGAGCCAGACCGTTCAAAGTTCTATCGAAGTTGGTAGATCCTCTCTTCTCTCTTCCCTATTGCTCATCAATCGATTGGATGTAAGATCGGACATCGGGGAAGGCCTGGATGACTTCCCAGGCCATCGTCGCTGTCAAGGTGCAGTCGCTAGTGACCGTCGAGTGTTTTTTAAATTTCTTTTAAGAAAACTTCATTTCTTTTCTTTTGTTTGCATTTAAGTCCTTTTATTTTGCATATCAGTCCTTGCACTCATTTTTAAATCATTTTAATAATGTTTTGCTTTGTAAATTTGCAATGTGATCCTTGTGGTTTTATTTTAATATTTCTCAGGCTTTAAATTTTAACATAAAACCCTCTGATTTAATTTTCATTCACCTTAGGTCCCTAATTTGCACATAAAACCCTGAACTTCACTAAAATTGCACTAAAAATATGATTTTCTGGCACATTTGCAAACCAAACCTTGGAGATTCATGGTTTTTACTCAAAACGTGCACAAATTTTCATTTTAAGCCCTAAACTTCTCCAAAATTACATTGAATGCTTGTTTTTATGGCATAATTGCAAATCAGTCCTTGGAAATTCATATTTTCATCCATGAGTCTACTAAGTTTGCACATTTAACCTTGAATTTCTTCAAAATTACACTTAACACATGTTTTGCTGGCAAAATTGTAGATTGGACCCTAGGAATTTTAATTTTACCAAAAATACATAGTTTTGCACATTTAACCCCCCAACTTCCTTAAAATTGCATAAAATGTGTTTTCTTAAACATTTTTGCTGATTTAATCCTAGAAACCTCAGTCTTCACCCAGAAACATGTAAGTTTTGCACAGAGGCCCTTGGAAACTTACATATTTTATCCATGCTTTCATTTGTACATTTGCTTACCCTTTTTTTCATGCATACATTCTCATGCTTATTTTTCTTGCATCATGCACGCATTTCAAACTTAGTTTTCACATTATTTTCCAGATTTCTTTCGATTTTCATGATTTTGATTTGATTTGGATTTTCATCGCTTGAGGGTATACATTAATAGGCTTGACAATGCTAACATGGACTTGAGTGAGGATTATTTTTTCTCATTTGATTTTCTCAGATTTCTTAAGTTTTTGCTGTTTTACGTGACGCTTCTTAAGATAAATGCAAAGATAAGTTTCTCGGATTTTCACGATTTTTCTCATCGCCCAAGGACGTACTGTAAAATGGCATTTTCAATACCTACATTGTCCCTCGGATTTTTTTCCTTATTATTTCTTTTTTATTCATTTCTTCTTTTTGATTTGGCATGTTTTTGCATTTATCTTAGGCATGTGCATTCAGGATAAACAAGCATACACTCACTAAGTCATTAGCAAGCAGGCAACCTAGAAAGACTGAATTCTTCAAGTGTATGGGGGTGCCTAACACCTTCCCCATGTGTAACAAGAATCCTTACCCTTTCTCTAGCCCGCATTGGCTAAGTGTTGCATCCATTAGGCACGGAGCATATACGCATTCGTTTGCATTCATTTGCATCATTTTCTTGCATTTATATGCATCTTGGTTTTCCTTGTCTTGCCATTAAAAGACTAGGTGGCGATTTCTTTTTCTTATCTATATCCTTTTCTTATCTTTCTTTGGTGTTTTCGAGTCTAGTCTTCTTCTTCAGATTCACCATCTTCGTCGTGACCATATCAGGTCTCCTCGTGTGTTTCCACGCACCGTGGAGTTGTGCAGGGTTCCACTGGCATGGTCACAGTGTCTGTACTGTTGTCTAGTGCAAGAGGAGTTACATAGTGGTATCAGAGCTAGGTTCACTAAGTGCATCAACTTAAGGTGTTTGGCACTATGGCTTTAGTTGGACTGCACGAGTACCATGAAGTATAGTGCCTTATTTGCTTGTTTGTTTGCTTGTGGTGGCAGTAAGATGCCACCTAGAGGCCATGGCAGAGGCAGGACTCCCACAACAAATTTTGGCGAGGAGTAGGACAGTGGCTGGGGAGGCATTCGGTAGGAGCTGAGCCATATGATGTGAGAATTTGCTTAGACTTTCAGTAAGAACAACACAGATGGGACCAAGGTAGACCCCCAGCTTAAACAGTTCTACTGTCTAAGCCCACTAACTTTTGATGGCAAGGGCAAGCTAGAAGATTGTGAGATCTAGTTGCTTAAGATTGAGAAGATCTTGGAGGGCATGGAGTGCCCAGCTGAGAAGTGGGTCAGATTGGTTACCTTTCAGTGCAAGGGAGACGTCGACCATTGGTGGAGAGCCACCTACCGCATGAAGTTCCCGAATGCTGATTTACTGATGATCTCGTAGGAGGAATTCAGAGAGGCCTTCTATGAGCAATACTTTCTAGAGTACAAAAGGGATCGACTGGATAGAGAATTCAGAAACCTGAAGCAAGGTAGCATGACTGTAGCTGAATATGAGACGACCTTCACTAGATTGGAGCAGTTCTCACAAACATTTGATACCGAGAAGCGAAGAGCCAAGAGGTTCATGGAGGGATTGACTCCAGCACTCAGGTCGAGGGTCTTAGGCTACAAGTATCCCACTTTGACCAGGGCAATGGAATTGGTGGCCCACTATGAGGAGGACCGCAAGTTGTTTTTGGAAGATCTCCCCAAGGGCAAGGGGAAGGCATTTGCTCCATGGTCTTTCACTTCTGGGAAGCAGAGCTTGGGTAGTTCTGGGAGCTCTGGGAAGAAAAGGAGGGAGTACACTGAGTCTGTGGCTAGGGGAGAGGAGTTGGATACAATCGGGCTGGTTCGAGTAGTGGCTCAAAAAAGAACAAATCCTATTTTGTCTATGGGTGTACAGGGAATGTAGCAGCACAGAGTTATCATTGGCAGCGGAATCCAAAAAATATGGTCTACTACAACTATGGAAAGTCTAGGCATATTTAGTGAAATTGTCCAGATCCTACAAAGCTAGCCGAAGACACACATCGTCAGCCAACCAAGGGGCGAGTGTTCTCCATATGTACTCCTAATGTTGGTCCTTTAGGGGATGTCGTAAAAGGTAAGGAATAGGTATGTTATGAATTGTAACCTTTTCCCTTTATGTATTGTTATATCTGGTACTCTTCTCTATGTTGCTGTTGATGATGGATGTTATAATATGATATCTAGGTTCCTTTTTTGTGGTTGATCGTATGGCTAGAGTCTTATTTGACTAGAGGAGTTCTTTTTCTTTTATCTCTAAGTCATTTGCTGTTGAGATTGGAGATAGGCCAGCTAGGTTGGCTTTCCATCTTGATATGGTGACCCCATTGGGAGAGTACAGCTTAGCATGGAAATATCTGTGGTCAGTCAATGTGAAGTTAGGGGACCAAGATTTCAGAGCCAGTCTGATAGTGATGGATATGTAGGAATATGACATCATCTTTGGATTGGACTGGCTGACATAGTATTTATGTATCATCGACTGTGCAAAGAGGAGAGCTCTAGTAGAATGCCTAGGTCAAGGGTGGTGTGTGGTGCAAGAGACTAGACTAGGGGAACAGAAGTAGATAATTTCTGTAATCAAAGCCTACCGCCATCTATCTAGAGGCTGCATAGGATATCTAGCAAGTATGACGGTGTCTTCTTCTTCTGCTCTTAGGATACAGGATATACCAGTGGTTCAAGAATATCCTGATGTCTTTTCAGAGGGCTTGCCTGGAATGCCACCGCATCGAGAAGTTGAGTTCCAGATTGTAACGACCCTCAAGTGGCTACCACTAAACTTAGCTACAAATTTTCGTTTAATTATTTTTTTATCTTTATTATTAACCAACAATTACACTAATAATGCTACTAAGGCTAAGTGCTCTCAATAATAAAATAAAACCATTAAACAACAGAAATAAACTAAACTAACATTCACCTGGATCCCTGATGTGTAGCAGTGTGACTCCTCCTATACGTACTAGCAACCAACAGTTACTATTCTACATCTGCCAAAACATACAAAACAAAGCACACATGAGTGACCACTCAATAGTCACCCAACACACACCCCACCTACAACTCGACATTCTATGCTAGGGCAACTAAGCACCGGTATCACACTCTGATGCCGTCAAACCAAAAGGGTAATCTACCGACGCCCAACACACAAGCATTGGCATTCCTCTTGGATGTCGCAACACTAAACCAGGCAATCTGTCACCATCCAGTAGGCCACAAAATCATAAACCATGCCTTTAATATTATTCTTTTCTTTTCCTTTCCAAAACCATGCGTGCACTTTTAAAACCTTTTATGCATGCTTGGGAAGGCTGCTCTCGCCATCTCAAGCTTAAAACCACACCAAAGCACAACTACAGAGACTTTGCTTTGCACAACATAGTCCCCTCTAGACCCAAGCACAACACCAAATCATGGAGCCCTTACTCCCAAACTACAGAGCCACTACTCCCAAAACAACGGAGCCATTGCTCCCAAAACACTACGCCTCAACAGGCGCCAATGCCACGACCTCCTCTAGGCCTAGAGTTTGATTTCCTCAATCAGAATTCTGCATAAAACACAAACACAAATAGTGTGTCGAACTGCCTATGCCAAGCAGACAACATTGGCCACTAGCAGTCCACCGAGGAGCGACCATGGTGTCTACAGTGACACGGTGAAGCTACCATGTACAAGAGCGATCATCGTCCCACGATTCTCTCGTCTGGAGAACCCTCAATAAAGCCAACCCCTCCTAGGAAGGCAGCCTTGTCTCTCAGGATGCTACCAGTTATGGGGTGCACGTCCTACCTACATTGGCTACTACAGGGTACACCTCCGCATGACGCCCTCTACACGGTGCTTAGGAAGGAGTCTCATACCTTCACACTCGACAACACCCAAGCCTCAGTGCTCGCAGCGACAATAGGAGTATCATACCTCCCCATCATGCTACGAAACGGCTCAACTCACGAACCTCAACCTCGGTCCCGTAAATGACAGTTAAGGAGTATCATACTCCAAGATTCGATGAACACTCGCCTTAGTCTGTTGGTCCCCAACGTAAACAAAAAGCACAAGAAAACTCTGTACAAAACAATTTTCAAATTTGTACTTTTCTCTTTCTGGAACTCTCTTTTAGAAAACCTTTTCAAAATCATTAAATATCCTTTAAAACTCAAGAAATACTGTGCCCAGTAGTGTCACGGAAATCGAAGGTTGAGAAACCAAAAACCAAACATAGCCTCGATAGCTCTCTTGTCAAGTCCACGTAAAACACCTTGGGAGCATTTGGGTTCACGAGCACCACGCTCAACGCATGACCACAACCCAAGAAAACACTAATAAAACATTATTTGAGTGTCAAACCCATCCGAAAGACACCACAACAAAGCAAACACAATTAGAACTCCACGCTCTCGTACCAAGTGTGAGACACTTATTGACTTGTGTCCCTTGGGAGCACAGCTAGATCGACTCAAACACCCAAGACAGTGCCACTGAATACTCCATTCAGTGCACCGCACACAAAACCATACATGCCCTAGAGCTAGGGATGCTATCATTATTCCTAAAGTCCAGTCTAAACCTTCTGGGAAAAGAACCTATTATTTCTAAATCATTTTATCTTTTATTCTACCCATACCCGAGGTGGAATCTTGCTAATTCATTTTAGGCAAATCCTAGATCATTCTAATGATTATCCTAATCATTTATGCCATTATATTTATCTCCCCAAGATTAATATATATTAATCAAACATAAAACATCTTAATACAGGATCAAGGCCTAGATCGATAGACCGAAATGAAATGGTTGACCAAACTTGGGCTCTGGGCACTAGATCAGTAGATCGAAAAACTACTTGGTCGACCGAAAACCCTTGATTCGGCAGATCGAAAATGTTCAGTCAACCGAACCAAGAATTCGATCAACTCCCAAGACTTCCAAAACGACAGAAGGAACGAATTCGGTCCACCGAAGCAAGGGTCAAGGGGACAATTTGCAACAAAAACGGCATACCGAAATAATTCAGCATGTCGAACCAAGTGACTGCAAGGCACCCTGAAATGGGAGCCAAAGCCTAATCCTACAAACCACCAATTCAAATCATGAAAATAATATATCAAAATGAAGATCTTGACGAGATCTTCCAAACCAGACAAGCAACAATGAGATCCATCAAGAAGATCTCGAGAAATCA
The DNA here is from genome assembly GCA_024699735.1 of Posidonia australis. NCBI lineage: Eukaryota > Viridiplantae > Streptophyta > Magnoliopsida > Alismatales > Posidoniaceae > Posidonia > Posidonia australis. Next base: position 49,650 of record JAMKQA010029450.1, read on the forward strand.
ATAGAAAACACAAAGGAGGTACTATTCAACCCAAATCATAAATATGACCATAACTAGCCCACAATTGCACAATAAATTTTAATAAAATTACTATAATTACCAACACAATAACATGTACCTATGGTACAAATTTGGAACCAAAAGAAAATCTACTGGTTGCGTACCTTCACCAAAGACGTGATGGTGTGAGACGAAAAACAACGCTCCTCTTCCAACCACAAGCTACTACCCTCCTCCATGCAACGATGGCGGCACTACGGCAGCTGGATCCTGCTCCTCCCGACCATCTCCCTCTCTCTCTTGCAGCCCTCTCCCTCTCGCCTCCCCTCTCCCTTTTCTCTCCCTCTCGAAGAAGAAGAAGAGGAAGGGGTGGGGCCTGAGAGAAGGAGGAAGAAATAAAGAAAAAAGGGAAGGAAAGAACAGAAGCTGCAAGTACGAAACCAGACCACAAGACCATCCAAGTCCACGTGACTCGTGCAAACCGAGATCTACCACTAGAGCACAGGACAAAACCATAAAACTCACACAAGGATCGGCACAACACTCGGACTACACTACACCAAAAAGGCCAGAAACACACAATTCAGACATCAAACACTACTAAGAACATGTCCCACATTGGGCACTGGGACTAGACATGGAAATCGGGCCGAGTCGGCCCTGGGCCTCCTGGTCCAGTTCGAGCTTGGTCCAGCATGGGCCCACAAAAACAAAACTTGGGTCGGGCTGGGCCAAGCCCGTCGTGGGCCGTGGGCCGTGCCGGGCCTAAAGGTCAGGCTAGCCAAGGCCCATGAAATAGGCCCATTTTGGCTGGCCAAAACACCCTAGGCCAGGCCAGGCCGGGCCAGCCCGCCAATAGTAAAAAAAAAAAAAAAGGTTTAAGAAAAATAAATAAAAATGAGCCCAGCCCGTTTTAAAAAATAAACAATAAAACACAGTAGGGTCGGGTTGAGCTCGGCTCGTTTAAAAAAAAAAAATTTAAAACACAATATCCTGGCCCAAAAAAAAAAGTGCAACGGTCCAAAGGACCATTGCTGCACATCAGTAGATTCCAACCATTGGCAATGGCTGGAAAATACAAATATGGCCATTTGTCTTTTTTTTTTAAAAATGTAAAAAATCACTATTTTTATCCTATAAATACCCTCCTACCCCATTCATTTTTCTTCACAACTCAATCTTCTCTTCTCTTCTCCACTACAACTTTCTCTACTACAAATTTTTCTCAATTTTCAAGTGAAGATTTCGCTAATTGGCTTTGGATTCCGCTCGGTCTTCTACTCTCCAAACTCCAGTTTCCACGCGACAGTAGCTGTGCTAGCAACATCAAAATTTCTCTACTTCTAATCCCTCCAAATTCTTTACTTCTAATCCCTCCATTTTTGGGTTTTGATTTTTGTGGGTTAAGGGTTTTATTATTTTATATTCATTTTTTATATTAAAATGGAAAATATTGGTAATGTTAGTAGCCATGACTATATCCCTAGTATG